>WNWK01027857.1:0-25915 GCA_009830355.1 Cherax destructor | reverse complement strand
TAAGATGGGAAAACAAATTACCTGATCTTTGTCTTGGGCGGGGGTGACGCAGGACAGGACGTCAATCAACTTATGTTCCACTTAATAAATAAGAGCCGTCGCTATATCTAAATGTCATATAATTCCCGCAGACTTTAAACAATAAACTCACTGTGCGGGGGTCAACGCTTAAGTGGGGGATAACAGCTAAACTTCAAGAATCCACTTTTGAGTCTTGTATCTACTTAACGTAAAGACCCAGAGCAATTATTTGACCCCGATAAATAAAGTGCGGTGTTTTTGCCTAATGAGCTCGGGAAAAATGCAACTAAAGGGGTTTCCCCGGGTTGAGAAGCCCGACCAATGGTTTTTTCCTGTTTTGGAGCCTTGCACAAGACTGTCCTCAGGAGTTAAACATGCCCTTTCCCCAAACCCTTACAGGGCCCCAACTCAGGGCATGTTGCTAGTTGGTTGGCAATGGTGATTTTAATTGCTTATTTTCATTATGTCAACCATCAGTCACTATGACATTCCTAAGCTCAACTATGATCTGAGACCCCAGTAAACAAACTAGATCTCAGTTTCCCATATTGCAGGTATGATTCAAGGGCACTGTAGGGGGAAAAGAAAGTTGTTAACCCCCACCCCTACTCAGCTAAGAGAAGAATGGGGAAAAACAGGCGCCTCTAGGTCATATAATAATAATAATAATAAAAATTCTTTATTTTATAAGTACATATAAAGGTATACAGTCCTAGCTACCAGTGACATATACTTATAGACAAATTGACTGGAGAAATTTTGACGGGAAATTTAGAGTAAATGACTTTCTTGATACGATTCAGGATTGGAAACAGGGGACAGAACCAACTGAGGAAATAACCTGCTAGATTTGGTTTTTGCCAGCAGGGAAACGCTAATTAATAATCTTGAGGTTAATGATGAGGGGGGGAAAGTGATCACAAATCACTCAGTTTTAATATATCATGGAATTACCCTAATAATGACAATCAAGTTCTGTCCCTGACTTCCGCCTGGCTGATTTCATAGGACTGAAAATTACCTGGGTGGGCTGAACTGGAATGACCTGACAGTGGGTCAGGTAGGTGGTGATTGCCAATATGACGTTTTCCAGAGAATAGTTCTAGCTGCTCAGACAACTTATGTTCCTAATAGGGAAATCAGATCAAACAAAAATGATCCTAAATGGATGAACAATAGATTAAAACATCTCATTGGTCAAAAGAGAGGCATATATAGGGAATCAAAAGAGGAGAGGGGCAATTAAGTAATCAATTTATTCAGTTAAAGAGAGAAATAAAAAAGGGAATAAGAAAAGCGAAAAGAGACTATGAGGTTAAAGTTGCAAGATAATCGAAAACTAACCCAAAAGGATTTTTTCAGGTATACAGAAGTAAGATTAGGACAAGATAGGCCCACCAAAAGTTACTCAGGTCAGCTCACCGTCAGTGATAAGGAAATGTGTAGAATTTTAACACTTACTTCCTCTCAGTTTTTACACAGGAAGATACTACGATATTCCAGAAATAATAAATTATGTAGACCAGGACGATAGTAAACTATGCACGACAGGGTCACAAGTGACATGGTCCTTAGACAAATAGATAAATTAAAACCTAACAAATCCCCAGGCCCTGATGAACTGTATGCAAGGGTTCTAAAGGAATGTGAGGAGCTTAGCAAACCTATGGCTAATCTTTTCAACATATCACTGCAAACTGGCATGGTGCCAGATAAGTGGAAAATTGCAAATGTAATACCTATTTTCAAAGCAGGAGACAGGTCCTTAGCTTCGAACTATAGACCAATAAGCCTAACCTCCATAGTGGGAAAATTTATGGAATCAATAATTGCCGAGGCAATTCGCAGCCATCTTGAAAAGCATAAATTAATCAACGAATCTCAGCACGGTTTTACAAAAGGGCGTTCCTGCCTTACAAATTTAATAACTTTTTCACTAAGGTATTTGAGGAGGTAGATCATGGTAATGAATATGATATTTGTATATGGACTTCAGTAAGGCTTTTGATAGAGTCCCACATCAGAGACTATTGAGGAAAATTAAGACACACGGAATAGGAGGAAAATTTTTTTTCCTGGATAGAGGCATGGTTGAAAAAATAGGCAGCAGAGAGTTTGCATAAATGGGGAGAAATCAGAGTGGGGAAGGTCACACGTGGTGTTCCACGGGGGTCAGTATTGGCCCCTTGTTGTTCACAATCTACATAAACGACATAGATGAGGGAATAAATAGCGACATAAGCAAGTTTGCCGATGACACCAAAATAGCGTCCAATTCATTCAAATGAGGACATTAGAGCACTCCAGGAAGATTTGAATAGACTGATGCAGTGGTCGGAGAAGTGGCAGATGCAGTTTAATATAGATAAATGCAAAGTTCTAAATATTGACAGGACAATAACCATGCCACATATAAACTAAATAATGTAGATCTTAATACTACTTACTGATTGAAAAGGATTTAGGAGTTCTGGTTAGCAGTAATCTAAAACCAAGACAGCAGTGCATAAGTGTTCGCAATAAAGCAAACAGAATCCTTGGCTTCATATCAAGAAGCATAAATAATAGGAGTCCTCAGGTTGTTCTTCAACTCTATATATCCTTGGTTAGGCCTCATCTAGATTATGCTGCACAGTTTTGGTCACCGTATTACAGAATGGATGTAAATGCTCTGGAAAACGTACAAAGGAGGATGACTAAGTTGATTCCATGTATCAGAAATCTTCCCTATGAGGATAGACTGAGAGCCCTGAATCTGCACTCTAGAAAGGCGTAGAATTAGGGGGATATGATTGAGGTATATAAAGGGAAAACAGGAATAAATAAAGGGATGTAAATAGCGTGCTAAAAATATCTTGTATTGACAGGACTCGAAGCAATGGCTTTAAGTTGATAAATTCAGATTCAGGAAGGATATAGGAAAGCATTGGTTTGGTAATAGAGTTGTCGATGAGTGGAACAAACTCCCGAGTACAGTTATAGAGGCTAAAACGTTGTGTAGTTTTAAAAATAGGCTAGATAAATATATGAGTGGTGTGGGTGGGGTGAGTTGTACCTGACTAGTTTGTGCTATCAGGTCAGATGCCGTGTCTTCCAGCTCCCGCCGGCTTGCCGGCGGGAGACTTGACGTGCCTCGCATGGGCCAGTAGGCCTGCTGCAGTGTTCCTTCTTTCTTATGTTCTTATGTTGTTATGCTGAGCATTTCGGGCAAATTAGGGTCAGTTTTGTCCCAGGATGCGACCCACACAAATCGACTAACACCCAGGTACCCATTTTATACTGATGGGTGAACAGGGACAGCAGGTGTCTTATGGAAACACGTCCTAATATTTTCCAGCCGTACCGAGATTCGAACTCCGGACCTCTGTGTGAGAGGGTTATTACACTATCTCTAGAACATTCTAACATGCGGGGATTTAAAAGTTCCGTACGACACGCACACCAGGTGAACTGACTTGACTGAGCTACACTCACACCGCAAATACTACCTCAGCCACTCATATTTGGCTATGAATATATAATGACCTGGCCAGGTGTGTTTTAGAGAGACGGGTGACCCTCTGGGGCTAGCCTGGGGGAACGCTGAGGGGCGAAGGTGAGGGGTGAAGTTGACCTTCACCCCCTCCCCTCCCCCTCCCTGCACAACAGATGTCTTGTGGGGCGTCGTTTCACACAGGTGCTGAGATCTGGCTGCGGACCCCTGGGTTAGAATGGGATGAGATTGAGGTGAGTGGGTTGGAATGGAGGGAGGGAGAGTGGGGAGGGAGAATGGGTATGGGAAGAGGGAGAACGGGGTAATTGATTTTATCCTCCCCTCCACCCCCAAAAAAAACCGTTTAAGTCGGACCGAAACGTCGTGGTAAGCTCCTCTTTCCTATATGCGGGTTATTTGTGTATGATTATTCATGCTGATTATCTTTCTAGATATTCTGAATATCTAGATATCAGTATCATTTCTGTATATCATTCTGGATACTATGAAGACACCGATGTTTGGCACCAAGCTGAGATGTTGTGAAACTCTGCCATCCAGGACATTAAATTTGTATTCTCATTTCGCCTCAGGAGGCGATTAGTATACAGAGAATCAGTCGTCCACTTCTTGCACTGAATGACATACGGATTTACGGCTTCTTGAAATACAACACAGCGTTAAATGGTATAACCTCAAGACGAACTACTGCCTTGTTTAGCATTGTTTCATAACTATTTGGTCAGCATCACCACCTGCACGAACAGGTTCAAAGTAGTTCATTAACGAATGTTCATCAAATATTTAAGAAGTGTGTCTGTAGCGATAGTATAATATAAGAGATATCAAGGCCATAACTATATAAACACTGTCAAACTTACACCCTTAAGAAACTCGTAATCACCTAGTGTGTGATGTGATACAGACCCGTGTTATGTGATGCAGACCCGTGTTATGTGATACAGACCCGTGTTATGTGATGCAGACCGTTTTATGTGATACAGACCCGTGTTATGTGATGCAGACGCGTGTTATGTGATACAGACCCGTCTTATGTGATACAGATATATATTATGTGATACGAAATATATTACAAACACAGGTATTTTTCATAGGCCTGTTGTACCTGTCCATAAAAAAAGGAATACCAGCATAGGCACAATCAATACAGGAATCAGAAATTGGAGGAATAAAGTACTTTAATACACCAGATGTTAGTTTTTGAGTACACATATATTCCCATTACTAACGTTTATTTACAAGAATGTACACTATTTAAAACAGGTTTGACTAATACCATAATATGAATGGGCTTGAGAGAGAGAGAGAGAGAGAGGCTTGTGAGAAATTGAAACCCCAACGTTGCCCCTAGATGCAAGGAAGCCTACCCTGGGCCTCCCCATCGTCACCCTGTTTGGCAGATATCCAGTACAACTGGTGGTTACCTTCAGTCACACCAGCAAAAAGCTACCATGCTTTAAGCTCATTATTAATGGTATGGAGGATTGAGGTTATACATGATGTGCGTTGAATCTAACAACATACTTGACACACCCTGCGTTATATGATGCAAATATATATATATATATATATATATATATATATATATATATATATATATATATATATATATATATATATATGTCGTGCCGATTAGGTAAAACTTGCGATTTTGGCTTAAATAGCAACGCTCACCTTGCCATATAAGACAAGTGAAAATTTGTGTATGCAATAATTTCGGCAAAATCATTCTGAACATAACGAAAAAAATATATTTCATTGTGTTTGTTTATTATTAAATTAATGTTTACGTATCTAAAATATATTTAGTTGGGTTAGGCTAAATTAAATTGCGCTTGTTGTAATAAGGTTAGGTAGGTTTTCAAAGTTTCTCTTGGTACAAAATTATAAATTCTTACATTAACATAAATGAAAAAAATATATCTTTAAACGTATTAGAGAAAATTTTAGAAAGGACTTAATTTTAGATGAGTTCTTGCTAATTGACCAGTTTTATCTAATCGGCACGACATATATATATATATGTCGTGCCGATTAGGTAAAACTTGCGATTTTGGCTTAAATAGCAACGCTCACCTTGCCATATAAGACAAGTGAAAATTTGTGTATGCAATAATTTCGCCAAAATCATTCTGAACATAACGAAAAAAATATATTTCATTGTGTTTGTTTATTATTAAATTAATGTTAACGTATCTAAAATATATTTAGTTGGGTTAGGCTAAATTAAATTGCGCTTGTTGTAATATGGTTAGGTAGGTTTTCAAAGTTTCTCTTGGTACAAAATTATAAATTCTTACATTAACATAAATGAAAAAAAATATCTATAAACGTATAAGAGAAAATTTTAGAAAGGATTTAATTTTAGATGAGTTCTTGCTAATTGACCAGTTTTACCTAATCGAGACATATATATATATATATATATATATATATATATATATATATATATATATATATATATATATATATATATATATATATAGTTATATATATATATAGTTATATATATATATTCGAGTTTGGAAATTAGGAGGAGGTGCGGGATTACCAAAACGATTGTCCAGAGAGCTGAGGAGGGGTTGTTGAGGTGGTTTGGACATGTAGAGAGAATGGAACGAGACAGAGTGACTTCGAGAGTGTATAAATCTGTAGTGGAGGGAAGGCGGGGTAGGGGTCGGCCTAGGAAAGGTTGGAGGGAGGGGTAAAGGAAGTTTTGTGAGGGGCTTGGACTTCCAGCAAGCATGTGTGAGCGTATTTGATAGGAGTGAATGGAGGCATATGGTTTTTAATACTTGACGTGCTTTTGGAGTGTGAGCAAAGTAACATTTATGAAGGGATTCAGGAAACCGGCAGGCCGGACTTGAGTTCTGGAGATGGGAAGTACAGTGCCGGCACTCTGAAGGAGGGTGTAAATGTTGCAGTTTTATAACTGTAGTGTAAAGCACCCTTCTGGCAAGACAGTGATGGAGTGAATGATGATGAAAGTTTTTCTTTTTCGGGCCACCCTGCCTTGGTGGGAATCGGCCGATGTGTTAATAAAAAAAAAAAATATATATAATATATATATATATATATATATATATATATATATATATATACGTATATATAAAAGAACGAGTTATATTGTCATTTTTACGGCTTCGAATCTCGTACCATTTTATAACGCTACATATTGTGTTGGGCGTGTCGTTACTGTGAGCTATAAATTCAGGAAGACATCGCTCACCCTCACAGTCTTACCGCCGGCATTTCTTGCCTCAGTTTGTAATTTATATGACAACTGTCGCTCCTCCCCCTTCTGCCTCACCATAACATTGCCCAGTGTAAAAATTCTGAAGGTAAAAAAAAAAGTATTGGGTCTAGCCAGGCCCAAAAATGAAAACTAGAATCGTGGCTGCAGAAAATTCATTTCTTGGAGAACCATGAATATTTTGGTACGGACAAGCGGCAGGGAGCAGCGACACGCAGCTCACCCAACTTCCTCCCTGAATTATGGCGGTCTGCCACCACTGCTGCCACTGCTATCTGCTACCCCTGCCTGCCACTCTATCTGCTACCACTGCCTGCCACTGCTATCTGCTACCACTGCCTGCCACTACTATCTGCTACCACTGCCTGCCACTGCTATCTGCTACCACTGCCTGCCACTACTATCTGCTACCACTGCCTGCCACTACTATCTCTACATGCCTGCCACTCTATCTGCTACCACTGCTGCCACTACTATCTGCTACCACTGCCTGCCACTGCTATCTGCACCACTGCTGCCACTGCTATCTGTACCACTGCCTGCCACTGCTATCTGCTACCCTGCCTGCCATCTGCTACCACTGCCTGCCACTGCTATCTGCACCACTGCCTGCCACTGCTATCTGCTACCACTGCCTGCCACTGCTATCTGCTATCCCTGCCTGCCACTGCTATCCCTGCCTGCCACTGCTATCCCTGCCTGCCACTGCTATCTGCTACCACTGCCTGCCACTACTATCTGCTACCACTGCCTGCCACTGCTATCTGCTACCACTGCCTGCCACTGCTATCTGCTACCACTGCCTGCCACTACTATCTGCTACCACTGCCTGCCACTGCTATCTGCTACCACTGCCTGCCACTGCTATCTGCCACCGGTTCCTGCCACTGCTGCCTGCCACTACTTCCCATTACTGCTGCCTGCCACTAGTATTTGCCATTGTTTCCTGCAACTTATGAGTGCCACTGCTGCCCACCACTGCTACCCGTCACTGCTGCCCACCACTACTACCCGTCACTGCTGCCCGCAATACTGCTTGTCACTGCTGCCTGCCACTGCTATTTGCCATTCTTGTCTGCTACTGCTGCCTACCACTTCTGCCTGCTACTGCTGCATTATGCTGCTTCCTTCCACTGCTGCTTGCTACTGTTGTCTCTCGCTCTGCTGTCTATATTGCTGCCTCCCATTGCTACCTGCTACTCCTGTCGGCTATTACTACATGTTACTACTGTCTGCTACTGCTGTCTTATACTATCTGTCTGCTACTGCTGTCTTATACTATTGTCTGCTACTGCTGTCTTATACTATTGTCTGCTACTGCTGCTTATACTACTGCCTGCTACTGCTGTCTTATACTATGTCTGCTACTGCTGCTTATACTATGTCTGCTACGCTGCTATACTATTGTCTGCTACTGCTGCATACTATTGTCTGCTACTGCTGTCTTATACTATTGTCTGCTACTGCTGCCTTATACTACTGCTGCTACTGCTGTCTTATACTATTGTCTGCTACTGCTGTCTTATACTATTGTCTGCTACTGCTGTCTTATACTATTGTCTGCTACTGCTGACTTATACTATTGTCTGCTACTGCTGACTTATACTATTGTCTGCTACTGTCTTGTCTTATACTATTCTGCTACTGCTGTCTTATACTATTGTCTGCTATTTGTCTTATACTATTGTCTGCTATTGTCTTATACTATTGTCTGCTGCCTGTCTTATGCTACTGTCTGCTACTGCTGTTTATACTATTGTCTGCTACTGCTGTCTTATACTATTGTCTGCTACTGCTGACTTATACTATTGTCTGCTACTGCTGACTTATACTATTGTCTGCTACTGCTGTCTGCTACTGTCTTATACTATTGTCTGCTCGGCTGTCTTATCTATTGTCTGCTAATATTGTCTTATACTATTGTCTGCTACTGCTGTCTTATACTATTGTCTGCTACTGCTGTTTATACTATTGTCTGCTACTGCTGCTTATACTATTGTCTGCTACTGCTGCTTATACTACTGTCTGCTACTGCTGTCTTATACTATTGTCTGTACTGTGTCTTATACTATTGTCTGCTACTGCTGTCTTATACTATTGTCTGCTACTGCTCTATCTAGTCTGCTACTGCTGTCTTATACTATTGTCTGCTACTGCTGTCTTATACTACTGTCTGCTACTGCTGTCTTATACTATTGTCTGCTACTGCTGTCTTATACTATTGTCTGCTACTGCTGTCTTATACTATTGTCTGCTACTGCTGACTTATACTATTGTCTGCTACTGCTGTCTGCTACTGTCTTATACTATTGTCTGCTACTGCTGTCTTATACTATTGTCTGCTAATATTGTCTTATACTATTGTCTGCTAATATTGTCTTATACTATTGTCTGCTCCGGCTGTCTTATGCTACTGTCTGCTACTGCTGTTTTATACTATTGTCTGCTACTGCTGTTTTATACTATTGTCTGCTACTGCTGACTTATACTATTGTCTGCTACTGCTGACTTATACTATTGTCTGCTACTGCTGTCTGCTACTGTCTTATACTATTGTCTGCTCCGGCTGTCTTATGCTACTGTCTGCTACTGCTGTTTTATACTATTGTCTGCTACTGCTGTCTTATACTATTGTCTGCTACTGCTGTCTTATACTATTGTCTGCTACTGCTGTCTTATACTACTGTCTGCTACTGCTGTTTTATACTATTGTCTTATACTATTGTCTGCTACTGTTGTCTGCTACTGCTGTCTTATACTATTGTCTGCTACTGTTGTCTGCTACTGCTGTCTTATACTATTGTCTGCTAATATTGTCTTATACTATTGTCTGCTAATATTGTCTTATACTATTGTCTGCTAATATTGTCTTATACTATTGTCTGCTAATATTGTCTTATACTATTGTCTGCTAATATTGTCTTATACTATTGTCTGCTAATATTGTCTTATACTATTGTCTGCTAATATTGTCTTATACTATTGTCTGCTAATATTGTCTTATACTATTGTCTGCTCTGGCTGTCTTATGCTACTGTCTGCTACTGCTATTTTATACTATTGTCTGCTACTGCTGTCTTATACTATTGTCTGCTACTGCTGTCTTATACTATTGTCTGCTAATATTGTCTTATACTATTGTCTGCTACTGCTGTCTTGTACTACTGTCTGCTACTGCTGTCTTATACTACTGTCTGCTACTGCTGTCTTACACTACTGTCTGCTACTGCTGTCTTATACTACTGTCTGCTACTGCTGTCTTATACTACTGTCTGCTACTGCTGTCTTATACTACTGTCTGCTACTGCTGTCTTATACTACTGTCTGCTACTGCTGTCTTATACTACTGTCTGCTACTGCTGTCTTATACTACTGTCTGCTACTGCTGTCTTATACTACTGTCTGCTACTGCTGTCTTATACTACTGTCTGCTACTGCTGTCTTATACTATTGTCTGCTACTGCTGTCTTACACTACTGTCTGCTACTGCTGCCGGCTATTACTACTACCTGCTACTGCTGTCTTATAGTACTGTCTGCTATTGCTTCCGGCTATTACTACTGTCTGATATTGCTGTCTGCTACTGCTGTCTTATTCTACTGTCTGCTACTGCTGTCATATTCTACTGTCTGCTACTGCTGTCTTATTCTACTGTCTGATACTACTGTATTTTTCTACTGTCTGCTACTACTGTATTTTTCTACTGTCTGCTACTACTGTATTTTTCAACTGTCTGCTACTGCTGTCTTATTTTACAGTTCGCTACTGCTGTCTTGTACTACTGTTTGCTACTGCTGTCTTTTTTCTAATGTCTGCTACTGCTGTCGTACTACTGTCTGCTACTGTTGTCTTTTTCTTCTGTCTGCTACTGCTGTCTTATTCTACTGTTTGCTATTGCTGTCTTATTCTGTCTGCTGCTGTCTTATTCTACTGTCTGCTACTGCTGTCTTATTCTACTGTTTGCTGCTGCCGTCTTGTACTACTGTCTGCTACTGCTGTCTTATTATTCTGTCTGCTACTGCTGAATTATTCTACTGTTTGCTACTGCTGTCTTGTACTACTGTCTCCTACTGCTGTCTTATTCTACTGTCTGCTGCTGCTGTCAGTAGTGTTACTGAATACTTGTATAGTATACTTAGATAATCCCAGCTATGTTATAGATAGGCTCCCTAGCTAGCTGTGACGTCACGAGCGGTTGGCCGCAGGCCTTCCTCTAACTTCCCGCTAGCCGTAGACTTGACAAGACAGGCCAGGGCTTTACCCTCAAGACTATCACAATATACGCCTCCTAGAACATCCGACGCGTGTATTCATTCACCTACATCTCCTTGGAGAACCCCACGACACTGCTGTCTTATTCTAAGACTGTTCAACAGCCTCCCACCAGCCATAAGGGGCATTACCAGTAGACCCCTGGTTGTCTTCAAGAGGAAGCTGGACAGATACCTAAAGTCAGTGTGCCAGATCAGCCGGGCTGTGGTTCGTACGTTGGACTACGTGCAGCCAGCGATCCCCGGAATACCCTCCAGGTAGACTCCAGGTAGACAGCTGTCTTATACTACTGTCTGCTACTGCTGTCTAGTCCTTATGCCTGTTACTAATGTCTTGTACTCCTGCTGCCTCTCACCGCAGTTTGCTACTGCTGTCTGCTGCTTCTGCATGATACTAATGTCTGCTCTCTCTCTCTCTCTCTTTATCTATATATATATATATATATATATATATATATATATATATATATATATATATATATATATACCTGGAAGGGTTTGGGGGGCCAACGCCCCCGCGGCCCGGTCTGACACCAGGCCTCGTGGTGGATCTGGGTCTGATCAACCAGACTGTTACTTATGGCCACACGCAAACTGACGTACGAACCACAGCCAGCCCGGCTGGTCAGATACTGACTTTAGGTGCCTGTTATACCCTATGAACTCTCACTGAGCTTACAGTGACACAGGGGTCTATTGGTAATCCCCCTTATATATGCTGGGAGGCAGTTTAACAGTCTTGGGCCCATGACACTTATTGTGTTGTCTCTCAGTGTACTCGTGGCGCCCCTGCTTTTCATCGGGGGAATGTTGCATCTCCTGCCGAGTATTATGCTTTCATAGGGAGTGATTTTCGTGTGCAAGTTTGGTACTAATCCCTCTAGGATATTCCAAGTGTATATTATCATGTATCTCTCTCGCCTGCATTCCAGAGAATACAAATCAAGGAACTTTAACCGTTCCCAGTAATTTAGGTGCTTTGTCATATTTATGTGTGTCACGAAAGTTCTTTGTACACTCTCCAGGTCAGCAATTTCCCCTGCCTTGAAGGGGGCAGTTAGTGTACAGCAGTATTACAACCTAGAGAGAACAAACGATTTGAAGAGAATCATCATGGGCTTGGCATCCCTAGTTTTGAAGGTTCTCATTATCCATCCTATCATTTTTCTAGCAGATGCGGTAGATACATTGTTGTGGTCTTTGAAGGTGAGATCCTTTGACATTTATCACTCCCAGGTCATTCACATTACTTTTTCGCTCTATTGTATGGTTAGAATTTGTCGTATAGCCTGATACAGTTTTAATTTCCTCAAGTTTTCCATATCTGAGTAGTTGAAATTTCTCTTCATTGAACTTCATATTGTTTTGAGTGGCCCATTTGAAGATTTGGTTGATGTCCGCTTGGAGTCTTGCGGTGTCTTCGATGGAGGACATTGTCATGGCAATTCGGGTGTCATCTACAAAGGAAGACACGGAGCTATGGCTTGCATCTCTGTCTTTGTCAGATATGAGGAATAGGATGGGGGCGAGTACTGTGCCTTGTGGAACAGAGCTTTTCACAGTAGATGCCTCAGACTTTACTCTGTTTACTATTACTCTTTGTGTTCTATTTGTTAGGAAGTTATAGATCCATCTACCAGCTTTTCCTGTTATTCCTTTATCGCGCATTTTGTGCGCTATTACATAATGGTCACACTTGCCGAAGGCTTTTGCAAAGTCTGTGTATACTACATCTGCATTTTTGTTTATCTTCTATAGCATCCAGGACCTTGTCATAGTGGTCCAGTAGCTGGGACAGGCAGGAGCGACCTGCTCTAATCCCGTGTTGCCCTGGGTTGTGTAATTGATGGGTATCTAGGTGGTTGGCGATCTTGCTTCTTAGAACCCTTTCAAAGATTTTTATGATATGGGATGTTAGTGCTATCGGTCTGTAGTTCTTTGCAATTGCTTTACTGCCACCTTTGTAGAGGGGGCTATGTCTGTTGTTTTTAGTGAGTGTGGGATGACCCCTGTGTCCATGCTCCCTCTCCATAAAATGCTGAAGGCACGCGACAGGGGCTTCTTGCAGTTCTTGATGAACATGGAGTTCCATAAGTCTGGGACTGGGGCAGAGTGCCTGGGCATGTCATTTATTGCCTTTTCAGTGTCTTGTGGTGTTAGGATAATATCAGAGATTTTTGAGATGACGAAATTTTGGGTCTCGGTCAAAAAGAATTCATTTAGATTGTCGACCCTTAGTCTAGGTAACGGCTTGCCGAACACTGAATTGTATTGGGACTTTAGTATCTCACTCATTTCTTTGCTGTCATCTGTGTATGTCCCATCTCACCTAAGCAGGGGCCCAATACTGGATGTTGTTTTACCCTTAGATTTGGTATAAGAGCAGAAGTATTTTGTATTATTTTTTTCAATTTCCTTTATGGCTTTTAGTTCTTCCTGAGATTCTTGTCTCCTGTAAAATTCCTTAAGCTTAAGTTCGATATTTGCTATTTCTCTGACCAGTGCCTATCTTTGTACTTAAGATATATTGGCCCCTCTCATCAACTCTGTGATTCTTCACCTTCGTCTGTATACGGAGTGTCTCTCTCTTTCTAGTTTACATCTTCTCTTTCGTTTTCTTAATGGAATATGCCTTGAGCAGACCTCATGTGCCACAGATTTATTTTTTTCTAGGCAAAGGTTCGGATCCATGTTGTTTAGGATTTCTTCCCAGCTTGTTTCATTTAGGACAAGGTTGACTTGTTCCCATTGTATGTTTTTGTTACTGAAACAGTATCGAGTCCTGCTGACTGTGATCTTTCTCTGTATATACCCGCTTGTTTCTGCGTGGTGCATTGATATAAAAAATCGCTTGAGAGGTCAGAACATACAGGAGGAGATTGAAATAGCTAGGAAAGAAACATGGCTTGTGAATCAGGGTGCCCAGTCTATGTGGCATTTGTGGCCGAGTGGATAAGAGCACTGCCTGGGAATCTTGTCCGTCTCAGTAGCAGTATCGAGTCCTGCTGACTGCGATCTCTCTCTCTCTCTCTCTCTCTCTCTATATATATATATATATATATATATATAGAGAGAGAGAGAGAGAGAGAGATATGCCTTCCTTTCTTAAGAATTTTAATATCAAAGTTGTATTTAAAAATCTTGATACAGTAAAAAGACTTTTGATAAAAAATTCCCCCCAAAATGCTGACGGATGTGTCTATAAGATTCCCTGTAAAATATGCGATAAAGTTTATTACGGTCAAACTGGTAAAAGTCTTGAACTAAGATTAAAACAACATAAATATAGCATTAGAACTGGACAAGATTGTAATGCTCTATTTATTCATGTGAGAGATTTTAACCATCCAATTGATTTTCAAAATGCTGAGAAAGTTGTATCAAGCAAGTCCATGGTTGAAAGGAATATAATAGAATCATGTTTCATAAAAAGTAGTTTTGAAAATAATATGAATATTTCTTTTGGTTTATATAAATTGGATTCATTTATAATTAATAAAATTTGGGAAGAATTTAATAATAAATTAAACTAATCTTAATTCTTGGGAAGAGTTTCAGGTCCTTTCTTATGTTCCTCTTCACAGAGTCGTGCGATGTTACGCTACTGTGAGGTGTTGTCTTTGTTAGTGTGATGTGACTGTGAGGTGTAGTCTTGCCTCTTTATAAGCTTTCTTGTCATGTTTCCTTTTATAGTTCCTTGATAATGTGAGTAGTCACGAAAGCGCTTGGAATTCTTCTATTTTTCATAGTGGTTGTCTTGTATATTTTGATATCACTGTTTACTGTGATCTTTTTGCATATATATATATATATATATATATATATATATATATATATATATATATAATATGCAAAAAGATCACAGTAAACAGGTGATATCAAAATATGCAAACAACCACTATGAAAATAGAAGATTCAGACTTAATTCATTATCAGGAACTATGTTCCTTGATAATGTGAGTAGTCACGAAAGCGCTTGGAATTCTTCTATTTTTTCATAGTGGTTGTTTTGTATATATATATATATATATATATATATATATATATATATATATATATATATATATATATATATATATATATATATATATATATATATATATATATGTGTGTGTGTGTGTGTGTACTCACCTAGTTGTGGTTGCAGGGTCGAGTCATAGCTCCTGGCCCCGAGTCTGTAGTTCTTTGCAATTGTGTGTGTGTGCAGACATTATCTCAGACTATAGCATGACTCGAACCTGAGCATTCTACATCAAAGTACAGTGTGCTATACCACATATTCAGACCTCATTAACTGTTAAGTGCGCTCGCACCCCTCCCCCTCCCACACACACACACTCATGTTAAGGACACGACCAGAGAGAGAGAGGGGATGATGAATCAGCAAGGGTGGACCTCGTATTCACCATGAACAGTTCAGACATAGGGGATATCACAAGCGAAAGGCCCCTAGGCGCTAGCGATCACGTGGTCCTGAGTTTCGAATACAAAGTAGAATTAACAATGAAGAGTGAAGCAGTACGAGAAGGACGGGAGAAGCCAAACTTCCAAAAAGGGGATTACACAGGTATGAAGCAGTTCCTGCATGAGGTGCAGTGGGTAAGAGAGCTACAAGGGAAGACAGTAAACGAAATGATGGAACACGTGACCACAAAGTGCAGGGAGGCAGAGGAAAAGTTCGTGCCAAAAAAACAAAACAACGGGAATCCCAGAGTGAGCCCATGGTTTACCCGGAGGTGTGTAGAGACCAAAGTGTGCTAGAGTGTGGAAATAGAAGGCAAAGGAATAAGGAAAACGGAGAGTTGAGACAAAGAGCTAGAAATGAATATGCGTGGATAATGAGAGAAGTCCAGTGTCAATTCGAGAATGACATAGCATCAAAAGCCAAATCTGACCCAAAGTTGTTATACAGTCACATCAGGAGGAAAACTAACAGTAAAGGACCAGGTAATCAGGCTGAGGAAGGAAGGAGAGGAGCTCACAGGGAACGGCCAGGAAGTATGTGAGAAGCTCAGCTCATGATTCAGGGAGGTATTCACGGTGGAGACAGAGAGGCTTCCAGCAAACCGAAGTAGTAGGGTGCACCAGCAAGTGTTGGACACACTGTACACAACCGAGAAGGAAGTGAAGAAACTGCTAGGGGAACTAGATACATCTCTCCTTGGGTCCTAAGAGAGGGAGCAGATGCACTGTGTGTGCCACCAACAACAGTTTTCAATAAATCTATAGAAACAAGGCAATTGCCTGAGTTGTGGAAGACAGCATAAGTAGTCCAGATTTTTAAGAAATTAGACAGAGAGGCAGCACTAAACTACAGACCTGTGTCGCTGACATATATAGTGTGTCAATATATTTAGAAAATTATCAGGAGAAGTGGTGGAGCACCTAGAAAGAAATGGGCTCATACATGACAACCAGCACGACTTCAGGGAAAGGAAATCCTGAGTCAGAAATCTACTGGAGTTTACGACAATTTAATAGAGGTAAGACAGGAGAGAGAGGGATGGGTAGACTGGATTTTCTAGGACTGTAAGAAGGCTTTCGACACAGTTCTACACAAGAGACTGGTTGAAAAGCTAGAGGAACAGACAGGAATAGCAGGGAAAGTACTCCAGTGGATCAGGAAATACCTGACAGGAAGTAAACAACTTGTGCTGGTATGTGACGAGGTATCAGAGTGGATGCATGTGTCTAGTGGGGTTCCACAAGGGTCAGTCCTAGGTTCGGTGCTGTTTCTTTTGTATGTGAATGACATGACGGAAGGGATAGATTCAGAAGTGTTCCTGTTCGCAGACGATATGAAGCTGATGAGGAGAATACAAGCGGACGAGAAGCAGGTAAGCCTACAAGGGGATCTGGACAGGCTGCAAACCTGGTCCAACAAATGGCTCCTGGAGTTTAACCCCAGCAAGTACAAAGTTATGGAGTTTGGGGAAGGACTAAGAAGACCACAGACGGAGTACAGTTTAAGAGGTCAAAGGCTACAAAACTCACTCAAGGAAAAGGATCTTGGGGTGAGCATCATACCAAGTAAATCTCCTGAGACGCACATCAACCAAATAACTACTGCAGCTTATGGGAGCCTGGAAAATATGAGAATAGCGTTTCTACATCTAAGGATTCATTCACGACACTTTACACAGTGTACATCACGGCCATATTGGAGTATGCAGCACCAGTATGGAACCCACACCTGGTCAAACACGTCAAGAAATTAGAGAAAGTGCAAAGGTTTCCAACAAGACCAGTTCCGGAGCTGAGGGGTATGTCCTACGAAGAGAGGTTAAGGGAACTCAGCCTGACGACACTGGAGGACAGGAGGGATAGGGGGGACGTGATAACGACATATAAAATACTGAGAGGAATTGACAAAGTGGATAGTGGCAGAATGTTTCAGAGATGGGACACAGCAACAAGGGGTCACAGCTGGAAGTTGAAAACTCAGATGAGTAACAGGGATGTTAGGAAGCATTTATTCAGTCACAGAGTTGTCAGGAAGTGAAGCAATCTGGAGAGTGATGTAGTGGAGGCAGGATCCATACATAGCTTTAAGACGAGGTACGATAATGCTCATGGAGTAGGGAGAGAGTGGACCTAGTAGCGACCGATAAAGAGGCGGGGCCAGGAGCTATGAATCGACCCCTGCAACCACAAATAGGTGAGTACACACACACACACATAGGCATTGAAACATACATTTGTATATACAATGAGCGATATAAACCTTTTGATGTATATTCACCGAGAGACACAAATCTCTGTATATTCCTTTTGTGTAGTCATTAGCAATACTCCATCGCTGTCAAGATGTGAAAGTTGACCGTCATCTCAGTGAGAATATTGTTTGTTATTCCTGGAAATATTACATTAACGATCAGTCATAACTTTAATCAGCCAGTAATATCCGGAAGTCATATTCTGCTGATAACATATGTCAGCGAAGAGTAACTTTCAGCACAGTGTTAGGTTGGCTGAAGTTAAACAATCAACTTGACTTGCTGATTTCAAATGTGTTTGGTCAGCTCGTAGCTGCAGAGTTGAGAGAACTATGTAGTGTCAGTGTATGTTCATACATCAGTACCTCCATCAGTCACTCGTCAAGTACAGTACAGAGGATGATCCTCATTCAGGGTTGTTGCTGTGTCTTCATGTTTGAGCGAGGTTCTGCTTGACGTCTTCTAGAGTTCACATAACTGAATTACTCTGGAGTCTCCACTGATATTGCAATAAGATGGACTCATCACCCTACCTCCCTCAAGGGAGCTTTTCTTGATGCTGGTGAGGACCTCTTGATCCAAGGCATTGAATCTGTCCTTCCTTATTTTTAGATCGAACCTGATTGTCTTTCATTCCGCAGGACCTGTATAACCCCTACGGGTTGTACGATTTCTTTGACAAGAAATCTAATTTGTTCTTCAGTGGAGTCTGTCAGTGAGGTAAGTCTTGCTGACTCCATTATGATGTTCAGGTCATAAAACTTGAAGGTAGTTCAGAGACATTGCTACAGAAGCGTTCAGTCAAGTCAGTACCCGTCAGCAGCAGAAGCACTTCATCATGTACGCCATTCATCACCCGCACCTCCTCCCACTGACAAACACTTTTTTTTTTTAGCTGTGCCGCCTAAAGTATCGTGCACCTCATGGTCATCCTGTAAGCAGTAGGTCAACGTTATCAAGATTACAGAGGTCACAGTTGGTCTCTATTTGACCATAATGAGCATAGTTACTTCAGTAAATATATTACAGTTATTTTATAGAGTACATTTTCTTGGCAAGAGGTGTGGGGTTAAAATATAAAGAATCAAATACAAAGTGGGAGTTGTCACAGTTGCTTTTTGCTGATGACACTGTGCTTTTGGGAGATTCTGAAGAGAAGTTGCAGAGGTTGGTGGATGACTCACGAAATCGTAATGACACGATTGCAAACAAACCACATACCACGGGTGGGGTTCGAACCCGCGGTCAGAGAGTCATGTTGACGGCTTTGAAGGGGACTTGAGCTAGAGTTCGTCACGGCCATGCTAGCTGGAGATTCGTCTGTAAAAACTTGCATTTGTGGACACAGTGGTGCCTATGCTAACCTTCCTATGGTGTAGAAATATACCTAGTTGGATGAATCTTATTGAAGCTAGCTGGCCCAGTGGCTTACGCGACGGTCTGGAGTTCTGAGACTCTCTGACCGCGGGTTCGAACCCCACCCGTGGTATGTGGGTTGGTGGATGAATTTGGTAGGGTGTGTTAAAGAAGAAAATTGAAAGTGAATATAGGAAAGAGTAAGGTGATGAGGATAACAAAAAGATTAGGTGACGAAAGATTGGATATCAGATTGGAGGGAGAGAGTATGGAGGAGGTGAATGTATTCAGATATTTGGGAGTGGACATGTCAGCAGATGGATCTATGAAGGATGAGGTGAATCATAGAATTGATGAGGGGAAAAGGGTGAGTGGAGCACTTCGGAGTCTGTGGAGACAAAGAACTTTGTCCATGGAAGTAAAGAGGGGAATATATGAGAGTATAGTTATACCAACGCTCTTATATGGGTGTGAAGCATGGGTGATGAATGTTGCAATGAGGAGAAGGCTGGAGGCAGTGGAGATGTCATGTCTGAGGTCAATGTGTGGTGTGAATATAATGCAGAGAATTCGGAGTTTGGAAATTAGGAGGAGGTGCGGGATTACCAAAACTATTATCCAGAGAGCTGAGGAGGGGTTGTTGAGGTGGTTCGGACATGTAGAGAGAATGGAACGAGACAGAATGACTTCGAGAGCGTATAAATCTGTAATGGAGGGAAGGCGGGGTAGGGGTCGGCCCAGGAAAGGTTGGAGGGAATGGGTAAATGAGGTTTTGTGTGCGAGGGGCTTGGACTTCCAGCAAGCATGTGTGAGCGTATTTGATAGGAATGAATGGAGACAAATGGTTTTTAATACTTGACGAGATGTTGGAGTGTGAGCAAAGTAACATTTATGAAGGGATTCAGGGAAACCAGCAGGCCGGACTTGAGTCCTGGAGATGGGAAGTACAGTGTCTGCACTCTGAAGGAGGGGTGTTAATGTTGCAGTTTTATAACTGTAGTGTAAAGCACCCCTCTGGCAAGACAGTGATGGAGTGAATGATGATGAAAGATTTTCTTTTTCGGGCCACCCTGCCTTGGTGGGAATCGGCCGATGTGTTAATAAAAAAATAATAAATAATTTCTTCATATTGGTAATCTAAATAAAGCAATATTGGTAATCTAAATAAAGCAATATTGCTAGAAGAACCCTTCTTTAGTTTTTAATCCATAAAGTTTTAAAAAATCGAAAGTGACATCACTGCAATTATTGTTGATATGTTAAGATGCTGGTATTTGTAGTGATCATGTAGAGCAGCTGTAGTGATCATGTAGAGCAGCTGTAGTGATCATGTAGAGCAGCTGTAGTGATCATGTAGAGCAGCTGTAGTGATCATGTAGAGCAGCTGTAGTGATCATGTAGAGCAGCTGTAGTGATCATGTAGAGCAGCTGTAGTGATCATGTAGAGCAGCTGTAATGATCATGTAGAGCAGCTGTAGTGATCATGTAGAGCAGCTGTAGTGATCATGTAGAGCAGCTGTGATATAAGTCTGTTCACTTGTGTAACGAAGTTCTCATTGTTTTGTATATAGACATTCCTTACACATCCTCAGCAAACTTAGTTCATGCTTAGAAAAGTGCCAAGTTTGGTGATAATGTCCTCCTCCTCTGACACTGGTGTGGAGAGGGGTGCAGAATCCTCATCAGCATCTCATTACGTGTATCTTAAAAACTAGTAAAGTCGGTTAGCAAAGGCATGACTTCTTCACTGCAGTAAGAACCTTATCTTCCATATTCTGAAAAAAAGTTTCTAGTGCTCACGGTGTCATCTAGCAGCGGAGTGTACATGGTTTATTAAACTTGCTAAATTTTGCACATATATAACTTGTCGCAGGCTTAACTACTTAGTAAATTATTATAATTCTTAATCTCATATGCTCTTATATTTTATTTGTTTATTTCACAAGTTCATTTTACTGTCAAAATTTTTTTAAATCCAGTTCTGACTCATATCTGAAGATTTTTAGCACATGCTTATGCCACCTTTTACAAGAAAGTTAAATTTAATAACATAATGTACCAGAGTGATCTTTAACATGTCCTAGAGTTACAACAGCACTATCAGCAGTGATAGTGTAAACTAAACCCAGCGACAATGTTGTCTTCCAGGCAGCCTCCTTATATAAGTAGGATTCTCAGACTCTCATAATTATATATAAATAAATGATAGAGAAACACCATTTAACAATGACGAGGCGTCAATATCATGAGCCACATCATATAACCGAGGAAGCTTTGTGATATAATGCTGGTTGTTTGTCTTTGTTAAGTAGTAGTTTCTGTCATTATATGTAGGAGAGATAGAAGTTTGAATAACCACTTGCATGACCACAGGATGGATGTTCCAGTAAGCACTAAGATCAGTGTTGTATTGTGTTACATGTGAGACTGTAACCAGACTATAGATTACTGATAATTGTAAACTCGTTGTTGAATCTGATAATTACACCTGGCAGCAGCAGCAGCAAAAAAAAAAATGTCGTGTGCTACTGAGGTAAATATATGTGTCCTATATTACCTCAGTTGTGCACTTGATGAAGTCAAATTGGCCAGCATGATATTTAATTAGAAAAACAGATTGTGCAATCCAAGCACATCCTGTATTCACGTCATTTGCACTTAGTACTAACAAAAACTTATCAGTGGACAGTCTCGATTCCTTTGTAAATTACTTCTTGCCTGCAAGAGTAAGACGATTTCATATTTGACTGAATAACATTTCTGGTTACGTTTCACCTGATTAGCAGCGGTACTGTTGTTTACAAATATTCAGAATATGATTAAATATATCATTGGGACAGCGTCTCTTGATTGAAGTCAAGTTATCAGTCTTTCAATTTCCATTCATTTCTATGCAGACATTTTTTTGAAATGTAATCTGACATATCATCCTAAGTCTTTTACATTCCTTTCCATTTTATTGAGTGTATTATCACATAATTCTTCATCGTTTTCCATAACGGTCTGAAAGGATATCGTGTTGTTTCAATACTCCTGAGAGACTATGGTTTACATGTAGCTTGGAGTACAGTGCTCCTCATTTGAGATATTCAATCTTCAATCACAATTCTAATAGCACACACGTGCGCTATTACGCATGATACTTGACATGAAACTTGACATATCACTCACTGCTTTACGCATGATAACTTGCTGAAGCAATACGTGGTTTACGTCATGATAACTTGCTGACGCATGATAATACTGCTAGCATGATAATTCTGAAGACAAACAGTGCTATTACTCTGATAATGCTGAGCTGACAGACTTGGTTTACGCATGATAATTGCTGAGACACTGCTTACGCCATGATAACTTGCGACAGACAACACCACGTGCGCTATTACGCCATGATAACTTGCTGAAGACAACACCACGTGCGCTATTAGCCATGATCTTGCTAAGACAACAAGTCATTACGCTGATAACTGCACATGTATTACGCGATAACTTGCTGAAGAAACATTGCTATTAGCATGATAACTTGCTGAAGACAACACTTCACTGGTATTACCGCATGATAACTTGCTGAAGACAAACACGTGCGATTACGCCATGACTAACTGCTGAGACAACCACTGCGCTATTACGCCATGATAACTTGCTGAAGACATACACTAGTGCGCTATTACTGCCATGATAACTTGCTGAGAGCAACACCACGTGCGCTATTACGCCATGATAACTTGCTGAAGACAACACCACGTGCGCTATTACGCCATGATAACTTGCTGAAGCAACCACGTGCGTATTACGCCATGATAACTTGCTGAAGACAACACCACGTGCGCTATTACGCCATGATAACTTGTGACGCATTAGCATGATACTTTAAGACAACACCACGTGCGCTATTACGCCATGATAACTTCGCTGAGACAACTGACTCACGTGCGCTATACGCATGATAACTTGCTGAAGACAACACCACGTGCGCTATTACGCCATGATAACTTGGCTGTAACTTGCTGAGCAACACCAGTGCGCTATTAGCCATGATAACTTGCTAAGACAACACCACGTGCGCTATTACGCCATGATAACTTGCTGAAGACAACACCACGTGCGCTATTACGCCATGATAACTTGCTGACCATGATACTTGCTGAGCAACACCACGTGCGCTATTACGCCATGATAACTTGCTGAAGACAACACCACGTGCGCTATTACGCCATGATAACTTGCTGAAGACAACACCACGTGCGCTATGATAACGCCACGTGATAACTTGCTGAAGACAACACCACGTGCGCTATTACGCCATGATAACTTGCTGCAGAAGACAACACCACGTGCGCTATTACGCATGATAACTTGCTGAAGACAACACCACGTGCGCTATTACGCCATGATAACTTGCTGAAGACAACACCACGTGCGCTATTACGCCATGATAACTTGCTGAAGACAACACCACGTGCGCTATTACGCCATGATAACTTGCTGAAGACAACACCACGTGCGCTATTACGCCATGATAACTTGCTGAAGACAACACCACGTGCGCTATTACGCCATGATAACTTGCTGAAGACAACACCACGTGCACTATTACGCCATGATAACTTGCTGGGACAACACCACGTGCGCTATTACGCAAGATAACTTGCTGAAACAACACCACGTGCGCTATTACGCCATGATAACTTGCTGAAGACAACACTACGTGCGCTATTACGCCATGATAACTCTGGAAACAACACCCGTGCGCTATTCGCCATGATAACTTGCTGAAGACAACACCCGGCGCTATTACGCCATGATAACTTTGAAGACACCACGTCTTTACGCCATGATAACTTGGAAGACAACACCACGTGCGCTATTACGCCATAAATTTTGCTGACCAGATAACGCGAAGACAACACTACGTGCGCTATTACGCCATGATAACTTGCGAAGACAACACCCTGCGCTATTCGCCGATAACGCAAGCAAACCCGTCGCTATTACGCCATGATAACGCGAGGACAACACTACGTGCGCTATTACGCCGTAACTTGCTGAGGACAACACCAGGGCGCTATTACGCCATGATAACTTGCGAAAACCCGTGCGCTATTACGCCATGATAACTTGCTGAAGCCAACACTACGTGCGCTATTACGCCATGATCTTGCTGACGCATGATAACTTGCTGAAGACAACACCCGTCCCGTGCACGTGCGGGTCAGTGGTCACGTGTGGTCATACCTGTCCGCTGTCTGGGAACTGGGGTGATCCCGGCACATGGCTCACTGCAGTGTTTTAGAATCTCAGGTTGAAGTGTTGAAGAAGGAGGTTCTACTACTTCAGGAGGAAAATAGGAGGCTGAAGCTTCGCCTAGATGGGGGGTGGGAGTGAGGTGAGATGGTTGGAGCTGGTAAGGAGGAAATGGTTACCAACAGTGAAAGTGGCAGCCGCTTTAAGTGGCAAGTGGTTCCAATTCAGGAAGAAGGAAGATAAAGAAGGTTAATAGTGAAGATGTGAAGGTAGGAAATCGATTCTTGTTCTCCAGGACGAGGTACTTCAGTGGTCAGTGAGGTTAAAGGTACCACTGACTCCCCGCTAATCAAGGTAAGAATATTCTGATTGTGGGAGACTCTCAGGTAAGATATATGGACCGTGCCTTTTTTTAACAGAGACAGGAAGGTCAGACAGAGGGGGTGCCTCCAGGAGCTGGTATTGGTGACATAGTCAGCAGGTTGGATAATATTATGTCAGGTAATGGGAACAAGTTTATTATCTGTCTTAGTGCTGGTGGTAATGACATTGGGAAGGGCAGAAGACAGGAGCTACTAGATAAGTATAGGTCAGCCATAGAAGTCGTTAGGTCAGGGAGGTATCCCAATCATATGTAGCATTTTGCCTAGAAAGGAGGGCAATGAATGGATGTCTAGGGCAATTGGTATAAATTGCTGGCTAGACAGTACTGCAAGGAACTTGCAATTCCATTCATTGATAACTGGGACAAATTCTATGGCAAACGTGATATGTAAAGGGGGTGGGGTTATCTCTCTGGGGCTGGGGTGGTTGATTAGCCAATTGATTGAGGGGGTCATTGGAGACTTGTTAGACTTTTAAAATGATAGATTATAGAGGTTGGGGGTTTGTGGGGAAAAAACGGGGGGTGGTTTTGGGCCCGGACAGCCGATATTTTTAGGGTACCCCCGGGTTATGTTTTAAAAAATAAGATTCAAAATAAAGTTGTTTGTAAATGCAAAAAAATTGATCAACAAAAAGAGAGATAGTAGAGGGCAACGAGGACTAGCTCCCTTGAGGTTTACTATACAAATAGTAGGAGTCTAAGAAATAAGATAGATGAGCTAAGATTTTGCAATGGGGAATATAGAATTTTGCTATAACAGAACCTGGTTCAACCTGAAAGATAGAGAAATGCCTTTTCCGAGGGAACATTCGGGTTACAAACTATTCCACACTGATAGGGTCAACAGGAAGGGGGGGATGGCGATGTATGTCAGAGATAATTTAAATTTTTTGTTAGACAAGATATAAGATTAGAAACAGCTGACACAGAATCTGTTTGGGACAGTTTTTGAGGGTCGTGAAAATTAATTTTGGGGTGATTTACAGACCCCGCCTGGATAGGAGCGCAGTGTGCAGGCGAAATTCATAAGGCGTCTAGATATGAAAATGTTTGTTAATGGGAGATTTTTAAATTTTGACACATTGATTGGAACAATGTGACAGGTAATATTGAGTCTAGTGACTTTCTTGATAGGTTCAGGATTGTTTTTTAAAACAGTTTGTGACAGAACCAACT
>WNWK01027856.1:0-25916 GCA_009830355.1 Cherax destructor | reverse complement strand
ATACCAGGTGGCATTCTATTGCTCGTTGGCAAGTTTGATTGATAATGAAAGGGGCTCTATCATGCTAGAACCAATTAAGACTTATGAAATTAATGTTAATGTACATCATATAAATATACTGTACATACCATTCAGTATGTACAGTACAATTTTTTTTATACAGTATTGTATGTTGCATACAGTGGACCCCCGAGTTTCGTAAACCCGGAAATCGTACATTTATGTAAGTATAATATTTTAGTGCTTGTGGAAAAGTATTTTGGGGGTCTGAAATAGACTAACCTACGTGACATTTTTCCTTAAGGGAGTAAATTCGTTCGGTAATGGCACTTGAGCAGACTTCAGGAGTGAAGTTTTTACGAAACTCGGGGGTCCACTGTATACAGTCTCTATGCACTAAAAATAACATAATGTGATGACTTAATCTTGAGTGTCCCTACAATTGTCCTAAGAGATTTTTTAAATTTTATTAAAATCTTAGAGTAATGAAAGTTTACACATTAAATTTTTTTTATCACATCAGCCATACCCCACAAAGGTAGGGTAATGCAAAAAAAAGGAAACATTCACTATCAGTCAATAGCTGTTTTGCTAGAGGTATATCCGAGAGGGTTTCGGGATCAACGCCACCGCGGCCTGTCTGTGACCAGGCCTCGTTTTGCACAGTCATCACAAGTTAAATGACCCTCCAAATTACAACATCCCTATCCATTCTTTCAAAGTGCAGGCAGAGTACTTTTCACCTCCATGGCTCGAATCCTGTTGACCAATTTTCCTGAATCCCTTCATAAATGTTATTTTGCTTACACTAAACAGCACTTCAAGCTATAAAAACTACTTGTTTCTGCTACAATATAACATGCTCACTTAAGCCTGCTGGATGCTCAAGCCTCTAGCACTAAAAGCTTTACCACCCTCTTCCCTCCAACCCTCTAGGGATGACACCTGTTCTTTTTTCCACCTCTACTTTATACACTTTCTGGGTGATCCTGTTCTGCTCAATCCTCTGCAAGTGGCCAAACCACAAAAACCACCACAGACCACCTTAAACCTTTGGTAACACCACACTGTCTTCTAATTTCTGTGATTTACATTCTTTGAAAAATATTCACACCACATTGCTCTCATGCATGTGGTCTCCACTGCGTCTAGCCTCGTCCTTGCTGCAAGATTTAAAGGCTGTGCTTCATATTCATATAAAAGGGGCTGGTACTGCTGTACTCTGGTACATTTCCCTTTTAGTCTCCATAGATGACCTTTTCTTTCTACAGATGTCTCAACACATCACCACATTTTTTTCTTGTTTATGGCTTACCTTGGCTTTTATAGACCTCTGCCAACACATCCACTCCCAGATGTCTAAATGCATTCAATCCCTCCATATTCCCTCTCTGCAATCTCCAATCTGATAGTTAATCTTTATTGCCTAGATTTTTGTTATTCTTATCATTTTGCTTTATTCTATGCTTATTTTTAATTGTTTTCTCTTGTGCACCCTTTGGTAAGGGCGCTCTTGACCCAAGGCATCGGACATGCCCTCCCATTCTTTGGATCAGTTCTGAATACCACCCATTTCCCAAGGCATTGTATGACTTCTACTGGTTTAGTTCTTTCCCCATAAATGTACACTAATAATAATGTGGAAGAATGAAACATTTATGCAATATAGGGGAATCTTTATTGAGGAAATTTTTTACCACACCACAGAAAGTCTTCATCAGTTCAACATAAAAAGAAGGGTGTAAAGAGAGGAGAAGTTTTAGGTAATCAGTCTCTCAGCCTGGAATCGATGTGTTCAGTCTATAAACCTTAAAAAAATTTACAGCATATGATCAGTAATGATTATGCATGTATATGAATCGGGGAGGGAAGAAAGAGGAGGAGAACAGTGGAAATTTGGTAAGGGGGGCCAGAGGTTGGAAAAGTGTTAAGAAATTCCTTGTACGTATCACCCTTCCAACATCAGGGGATTTTGAAAAAAGGGGAATTCTTCAACACTTGTCCAACCTTTGGAAAAAGACCTTTACACACTAGGGGGATGGTTCCACTGTGACTCTGCCCCCCTTGCTTTGACTCACCTGACTACATTATGTTGTTCAATTAGACACATATGCAACATTTTGGGTATCTTTATTGAGGAAACGTTTCGCCACACAGTGGCTTCATCAGTCCAATAAAAAGAAGAAAGTAGTAATAAGAGGAGGAGTTTGAGGTAATCAGCCCCTGGGCCCCGGAGTCGATGTGTTAGTCCATCAATCTTAAAGAAAACAACATAAGGCAAATAAAGTTGCTTATATACTGTAGACAGGTGAGATGAAGCAGGGGGGAGGGGGGGTTTTTCCCCTCATTTTCACCACAGGCGTCCCACTAGGAAGCTTCTTTTGGCCCCATGGTGATTTTAATTTTCACAGTAAAAAATCACAAAACCCCCAAAAAAAACCCCAAAATGTAGGGGAATGTTTGAAAGATTGCGCTAGGTAATGTTCTCTCAATGGTAAACAACGCCACTGGCGGCCCCTGCGTCCCGCCAGGCGCGGAGGGGCGGACAGGTTAAACGTTACGAAACACAAAAGAAGTTTTATGATTCTCAAAACGAAAAGCTTACGAAACACGATGTTTAAAATAAGAACCTTACAAAACTGGGGGGTCCACTGTACCTAGGATTTGTGGCATTGTGAAAATAAAATACAGCCTCCCTCATTTAAAAGAACGATCTTTTAAAATTTCCCTTTGGACTTATGAGGGGCTCTCTGACTAGTATGCATACCTATATAATGTATATTAGAGCTGATTTTCTATTCTGTTTATTACAATATACAGTGGACCCCCAGTAACGTAAAAAATTCATTCCAAAACCCGCCCAATGCCATTACCAAATGAATTTACTCCTTAAGGAATAATGTCAGAGGTTAGTCTATTTCAGACCCCCAAAAAAACACTTCCACAAGCACTTACAATATTATACTTACATAATTTTACAATTTCCGGGGTGTTCTTTTTCCCCCGGAGGTCCACTGTACAGTACACTACTGTATAAACATTTAAAAATATACCAGAAATGTTATAAATGGTGCAAAGGTGACATTAAACATTATCAAAGATAGTTGACACAAACCCACTAAATTATAGATGCTCCTACTTAGGGGACAACCGGGGGGACCCAAGGGTCTTAGGAACGGGAAATCTGTCGTTAAGTGAGGAGAGGCTGTACTTCATTCCCGAACAAGAATATACTGATCATTCTTTTTTTTTGTATTTGTACTTAACTGTTTTTCCTTATTTATTGTACAATATTATCGGTTAAAAATTTATGCTTTAATTTTATGACTGTTTTGCAAAATTAAAAGGGGGTGTTTCTTTTTTGAATTGAGGCCAGAGAAGAAATTGCCAGGTTATGAAGTTTGTAGTAGTTCTTCAGGCGTCCCCCCAAATTTTAGTGAATGAAATTAAGTTTACACATTTAAAAGATGCTAGGAGTTTTATAAGGGAAGAAAAAAAACTACAATTTATGATAGTGCATTCCTTATATTCACTGGATTAGTTACCAAAAATCATTCTAGGAAAAAAACATTTTTCTTTTTTAAAAAAATTTTATTGTACATACAGTACAGTGGACCCCCCCCTTTAAAAACAAAATTCATTCCAGGGAAACCCTTTCTCAATGCCTTTACCGAACAATTTACTTCCTTAAAAAAAAATGTCACGTAGGTTAGTCTTTTCCAGACCCCCAAAATACACTTCCCCAAGCACTTTATTATACAGTGGACCCCCTTTGTAACGAAAAAAAACATTCCAGAAGCCTGCTCAATGCCATTACCGAACGAATTTACTGACTTAAGAAATAATGTTGGGGAGGTTAGTTTTTCCCCGACCCTCAAAATTACACTTACAAAAGCACTTTTCAATATTATACTTACATAATTGTTGATTTCCGGGGGTTCGTTTGGGGGGGCCCCCTGTACTACTTTTTTTTTTTAACAAACCAGCCATATTTCACCCAGGCAGGGTGACCTAAAAAAAAAAACAAAAATTTCTCTTTTTTTTAAAATTTTGTAATGATACAGGAGAAGGGGGTTTCTAGCCCATTGCACCCGGCAAGCCCCCTTTTTTGACACACAAACTTACGGAGGAAGAATTCTGTTCCACTTCCCCATGGAGAATATACTACATACTGTATTTTAATTAATTGACAAAGATTTTTAATGATGAAAAAGGGAAAACCCTTAGTGATAATACATTACCTTTCCCTTTTGGGGTATCTATTTAAGTTGCAGTTTATTTTATGTCCTCATGTTAGGGGTGTCCTAGTTGGGAGGGTTTTTTGTGAATGTAAAGGGATTTTAATTTTTTGAAAATATTTATTGTTTTATTGTGTGGGATTTGTGAATGGTTTTTTCCTAAGAGTGAATGGGGTTATTAAAGGATTTTTGGAGGTGTCAGCAATATCCCGTTCTGCATCTTTTTTTCATGGAGCTCTCAATGACCTTTTATCCCAGTGCTCTGTGAATTTTTTTAAAAACCCCCTTTTTTTTTTTTTATTTCCCTGTTTATTGGGAAAAAAGTTTTTTGGGATATGACTGTCTTTTTTAAAATTTTTAAAAAAATTTCTTTTTAATTTTTTTAAAAATTTTCTAATTTTCTGCACTAAATTTTTTTATAAGCTCTGATAAAGACATTTCTACCTTATGATGTTTTAGGTGTGATTTTTTTCCCGACAACATGTTCATTAGTGTGGAAAGTTTGTTTTTTTTCCCCCTTTTGGGAGGGTGACCCAAAAAAAAAAAAAAAAATTTTCGCCATCATTCACACTATCACTTTTCCCTTTTCAGAGGCGTGCAGGTACGACAGTTGATATGTCACTCAAAAAGCAGATGTCCCAAAAACCCTCCTTTAACCCTTTGGGGGGCGGGCAGCACACACTGCATAAAGAAAAACTCCGCCCTTTTTTTTATTAAAATAGTGACTTTGCAGTCTTTTTCGTATGGTATTTATTGATGAAAAAGAAATAGAAATGATTTTGATTTTTGAAAAGACAAGTACCTTGAAATTGAGCTCAAAGAAAAAATGCGATTTTGGCGATGTTCAAGAGAAAACAAATCACACCACTCCAATACACATCAATCAAGTCTAATATTTTTGTCTGATATTCTTGCTCTGATATTATTTATACCCATTTTTACAATGATGCAGTTGTATACATAACAGTAAATCTTCTTTTTTTTTGTGAAAAAAAAATTCAAAATGAAAAGAAAAATAATGTAAGAGGGGCCTAGAGGGACTAATGAAAGAAAAATTTATTTTAGTGCCGGGAATGTCTGCCTTGTTTATTCTAGACCCTTTTTTGAAATTGGCATAGTTTGAAATTTGGTAAATTGGAAAAAATTCCATTTTCTGACCACTTTTTTGGGGAGTTGAAATTAGTAAAGGCAGTTTTTGTACCAATCGAAGAAGAAAGGGAGTTCTAAAATAGCTAAAATTTTTAGTAGACTGATACTTTGGGAATTTGCCAAAATAGGCTCGGGGGGAAATCCGATGCATAAATGTCAACAAACGCTAACTTCCCAAAGAAACTGTTATTTTTATCAAATTTCATAATTTTGGGGGCGTTTGGGTGGAAAATTTCTTTTAACTGTATAATATCTTTACTTTTAACTAGTATATATCTTTAAGCTGAGCTAAAGATGGAATAATAATAATTTGATTATCAAAATACTATAACACACAAGACAGACAAGCATGGAAGGAGAAGTAAAATTTTTTTGAGTGGTAAGGGCTTGAGCATTCAGCAGAGTTGTGTAAGCATGTTGGATGAGAATGATTGGTGAAAACGTTTTTTTTGGGAAATTTGACATTCTTTTGGGAGCATGGGAAGTTCTTTTCAGCCAAATTTTTTAATCCTGCAAATGAGTGGTATTGTTAAGTTGTACATCATCCTTGGTATGGTTTACACCATCTTTGGCCTACATTGTGTGAATGGATGGGTATGTTACAGCTTGCGGGATAATTTAAATTTTTGGGATGTCCTTTCCCCTTTGGAAAGATGGCTGTAGATCGAGCAATGGTGAATGTTTTATTTGTTTATACATACACTTAGTTCAGTATAAGTTTTGCCTTTCCAGGATTTGAGGGGTTATCAACAGCATATAATCACTACCCAATTTCAGAATTTACAATGCTTTGAACCATAAAACCCCAGCAGCAACAGCCGGGGTTGCCCAAAGGCAGCCCCAGACGAGCCTGGCCATGGCCGGGCTCAGAGAGTAGATAAACCCCCAAACTCTTCAGAGGTATATAAAAATTATATCAGGACCATTTGACCATTCATCATTGATTTTTACATTTTCCCTGCAAGGAATAAGTTATCAGTTTGTAAAAATGTCATTCAGTCTCAGGACAGACCTGTGGATCTTCAACATGATTTGTTGTCTTACAAAGGTGATAGCCTCCACTTACAAGTACCTGTGTCTCACAGGTGTTGGCCTGGCAGCTCATGGGGGTTTTTTTTTTCCATTGCTGCATGCTACTTTCCAACCAATGGATATTTCTTGAACAATGCTCACTTCTCCCCTTCTTGGGATTTTTTCCCCCTGCATCCTCATTTAAACTTTGGGGTGGAACTGTGTTCTGTATTCCCCAAACCTTTTTTGGGGGATGGTACTTTTCATGCTCTGGAGTCTGGCTACCCCCCAACAAAGGAACTGTCCTCTGAGTCCCTTTTCCCTCTATGGTAATTGTAGCACAGGTAGGCCCGCTTCACAGTGCTTGTTTTACAGCATTTTGCTAATATAACAGTTTTCAATTATACCCATTATTCATTTATTCAGAGTTCATACAGTAAAAATATTCACCCCCGCTGTAAACTTGGGAAGGAAAATTTTTTAAAAAAGAAAACTAATGTGTGCTCAGGTAGTAGGTTGGTAGACAGAAACCCCCCCAGGAGGTACTACTGTCCTGCCAAGTAGTGGGGAAATGGAAGCCTGTAATTTTTTTTTACATGATGGTAGGATTACTGGTGTTTTTTTTCTGTCTCAAACATGCAACATTTCAGGAAAGCCCTTGCTACTTCTTTACACTTATACTTCACACTAGCATATATATACACACACCCCTGTTTTTTTTTTTTTTTAATAGTTCTTGTTTTTGTTTTTTTTTTATCTCCATGAGGAAGTGGAACAGAATTTTCCTCCATAAGCCATGCTTTCCGTAAGAGGCAACTAACATCCCGGGGAAGTGTTGAATGATGAGGAAAGTATTTTTTTTTTGGGGATTTTTTTTTTTTGGGTCCCCCTGCCTCGGTGGGGCGGCCGACTTGTTGAAAAAAAAAAAATATATATACTGTATACAGTACAGTGGTACCCCCGGGTTTAAAAATATTTTTTTTATTCCAGAATGCTGTTAAGTGCCATTACCAAACAAATTTATCCCCATAAGGAAAATTTAAAAAAGACTATCCTTTTAGACCCCCAAAAAAAAACTTACAAAAACATTTAAAAATAAACTTACATAAAAGGGCGAAAATTTTGGGGCCATCGTTAACCGAGGACCACTGTATATATAAAAGTGGTCCCCCCTAACGAAAAACTTCATCCCAAAACCTGCTCAAGTGCCATTACCAACGAATTTTCTCCCCTTTAAAGGGAAAAATGTCTTGTAGGTTAGTCTATTTCAGGCCCCCCCAAAAAAACCTTTCCCCAAGCACTTACAATATTATACTTACATAATTTTACGATTTCCGGGGGTTTGATTTGGGGGGGACTGTTTTATATACAGTGATCCCCCGGTTTTTTCCCAAAATTGTTTTCCCGAATGCTGCCTTTAAGTGCCATTACCAAACGAATTTACTTCCTTAAGAAATAATGTCACGTAGGTTATCTATTTTAGCCCCCCAAAAAAAAACACTTGCAACGCACTTACAAAATACACTTACATAAATGTTCGAGGGTTTGGGGATGCACGAAAAACCCAGGGACCCCTGACAGTGGGCCCGCTTTTTGAACATTCTTCACCCCCGAATGCTGTTCAATTTTTACCAAAAGATTATTCCCAAAAGGGAAAGATGTAAATTAGATTAGTCCAATTTGACCCCAAAAAAGCACTTATAAAAGCACCCTTTTATTAATAAACTTACATAAAAAGGGGGAGTTTGGAGTGTTTAAAGCAGGTCCACTGTTTCTATGTATATATATATATATAAGTGGTACCCCGGTTTCGATGGTCCCAAAAACCCCCTTTTATGAAAATTTTTTTAAATCTTTTTTTAAGTATATTTTTGGGGGGTAAAAAAACTAGCTATTTTTCTTATTCCTTTTGGGGTAAATTTTAAGGGGAACAGCATTTCAACCAAAAAAAATGTAATTTAGGGCCACTGTAATATTTTGTGTTTTGGGGTTTTTAACACCTGTACCATAAAATGACTTTAGGCTTTTGTAAATCCCCAAAAATTTTTTTTGGGTTTTTTCAAACCGAGCTTGTTCTCAAATCTGAGCCTGTTCTCGGTTCATCTTTGGGTTTTTCTCGGGAATTAGTAGGACTCGCTTTTTCTCGGTAAATCAAAGCTTGTTCTGGGTTTTTTTTTGGGGAACCGAGCTTTTCTCGGTTCATGGTTGTTTCGGTAATTAGTAGGACCGGGGGGGGAAATATCTTTAAAAAAAAATATCTGCAATCATCCCCAACCACCTGACCAATAGTCAGATCATTCCAGTTCAACCCAACCCCCGGAAAATTTTTTAGTAACTATGAAACTGGCCAAGTGGAAATCAGGGACAGAGCTTGATTGGAGTTTTTTGGGTAATTTATGATACAGTGGACCCCCGGTTTTTTTTCACCCCCAAAATCGAACAATTATGTAAATTATTTTGTAAGTGCTTTTGTAAGTGTATTTTTTAGGGTCTGAAAAGACAATCTAATTTGCATTTGTCCTTATGGGAACAAATTCTTTTAAAAGGCACTCAAAAAGATTCGGGGAAAAAATTTTCAATGAAAACCCGGGGGGCCACTGTTTTTGCAACCGAGTGATTGTTTTCCCCCCAAACTCATCATTAACCTCAAGATTTTTAAAATTTTTTTATTCCATGTTGGCAAGGACCGTAAAACAGGTTATTTCCTCTGGGTTCTTTTCACAAACTTTTTTAAAAAAAAACCCCAAAAAGACAAAAAGTTGCTGACCCAAAATTTCCTTTTCAAATTGCTCCAGTCAATTTGTCAAATTAAAATTCCCATTAGGGACAGCGCTGTAAACCCTAGTGGTTTAGTGCTTCTTTGATTATAATAATAATATAACCCCTTAGCACAACTTTTTTGTATCTAGATGACTTATGAATTTTACCCCATAGAAGTTTATTTACCCCCTATCAAGGTTTGGGGGCCCTTTAAATCACACCCAAGATTAGTTTTTCATGCCCCTCGAGAAGCTGTAGCCAAACAGATTCAGTGACTGAGCTTTAATTTTATATCTTGTCTGATGCAACAATTTAAATTATTCTGACACACATTGCCACTCCACCACCCTTCCTGTTGACCCTATCATTGTGGAATAATTTATAGCCTTGTATGTGGCATTCAGAAGGTATTTCTTTATCAGGTTGAACCGGGTTTTCTGTTAAAACAATAATATCTATCCCCTGCACTTGCAATTAATCTTAGCTCATCTATCTTATTTCGTCCCTCCTACTATTAGTATAGTAAACCTTAAGAGAGCTAGTCGCTTGCTGCCGTTTGCTGACCAGTTCTATTGTCTTTATTTGTAACTTTATGATGAATAATGCCTTTAAAACATATCCCGGGTATTCTGGTAATATCTGCTGTTTTCAACCCCCGTGCTGCAACCTGTTTGTTTCCCCACACACTCTCCCCTATCTTCTATCAGTTTAAAATCCTAACAAGTCAGCAATGGCCCCCCCAATTTAGTTGGGCCCGTGCTACCACTCCTGCCCCAGACATACCCTTTTCCATAGAATTGTCCCAGTTGACAATGAATGGGGTTACAAGTTCCTTGCAGGTGCCTGTCTACCCTGCAATTTACACCGATTGCCCTGACATCCATTCGCGCCTACTCCCTTCTAGGTAAAATGGTACATATGATCGGGACCTCTCCTTAGATTAATTAAATCTTAGCTGACCTGTACTTATCCAGCAGCTCCTGTCTCCTGCCCTTTCTGATATCTTTCCACCCGCACTGAGATGGATAATGGGCTTGTTCCCTTTCATGACATGATATTATCCAACCTATTAACTATGTTATCAACACCAGCCCAGGAAAACAATCTGTCTCACCTACCTATCTCTTTTCAGGTAGCACAGTCCATATACTTATGGGTGAGTCACCAACCACAAGAATTTTCTTACCTGTATTAAGGGGGAGTTAGTACCTTTAATTTCACTTACCACTGAAGTACACTTATCCTGGGGAACAAAGAAGTGATTTCTTCAAATCTTCTCTTTTTTCCTTATTTGATACTCCTCCCATTACTTGGAACCACTTTCCACTTGAGGGGTGCCAGCCTGCTCCTCACTGCTGGTAGCCTTTTTTTCCCACCAACCCAACCATCTCACACTCACTCCCAAACCTATCAAGGTGAATTTTCAGCCTCCTATTTTCCTCCTGGAAAAGAGAACCTCCTTTCAACATCATAACCTCAGGTTTTAAAACACTGCAGAAGCAAGTCATGGTGTTTTATAACCCTGCACAAAACCCCAAAAGGGGGACCCTTAGGACAGTATTATTCTCGTGATTTACTGACCCACATCTTCTAGCTGGGGTCAGTAGTCACCCCAAATTGTCACTCCCCCAGCCTCACGCCCACACTTTACCCATTTTTTTATGGCCCACACCCCCTCTATAGCCTATCTATACTCCTAGTCATGTAGCCACCAGCCACCATAATTATTCCCACATTAATTTTGCATATTCACCCACTCAGTCACCCATCCCACACTACCACCAACACTGCCATCCACGTGGTCACCATCACACCCCCCGGTTGCTTCCAGCCTCCATCTCTGCACCCCTCCAAACCCAATATCATAATTTATGTTGTAAAAAAAAACCCCTTTTATAAAGGGTTCGATACTATCTGCAGTGTTGGGGTACCCTTTGGCGGGCCCCTAAGAACATGTCTCCCGTGGATATGGGGGTCCTAAGGCAGTGCTCTTTCAACCTTTTCACTAGTCAGCCTGTCTGGGCCCTCTCCACCTAACCAAGCCACTTGGGCTACTATATGCAGTATATGAAATTGTGTGTATTTTTGATACTTGATGAGGCTTTTTTTTTTAGAGTAAAACACATAATGAAAAGGCCCACTGCTGTATGTTTCAAGATTCCTTATTTGTCCTTTTCCAGTCACTACATTTTAATTTGGGTTTGGGGGTTGGGAAATAGTACCTGGAAGCTGGTGGGGATGTTGTGGTTGTGGGGATCGGTTTTGGGATACATATATTCCAGAAGGAATATGGGATTTTGATACTCTAGATATATTTTTTGTAAGAAGTTCCCAAAACATTTAAATGCTTTTTATTAATTATCTATTTAAATTTTTCAGGTGTTTTTCCCACTGATTCTCTGCATACTTCACTGAATCGCCCACAACTGTAATCCTTGATGAAATACGGAACCTGGGAACATTGGTGGATTCTGCGACAGGCCCGCAGTTGGAATTGATCATGTGATTCTTATGAAAGGATGTAAGGGATTATTAGGTTTTTTACAGCTAGTCAATAGAATGTTTTATGTAACAAACAAGGTTAGCATCCAGATATTGCTAGTCAGGGATGTTTGTGTACCCCTTTTTGAACCCGCAAAAAAACAGTGTTTATTCAAAACAATACTGTACATTACACCTACTAATAATAATAGGAATTTTAATGTTTACACAATTCTGAAGTATTGATACATTAAATTGTATTTGTAATACATGATCACAGTAAACCCTGTTCTAAATCCTGGAGTTTATCTGGACAGGGTTTCGGGGGTAAACCCCCGCTCCCGGTCTGAGACCAGGCTTTATGGTGATTAGGATCTGAGCAACCAGGCTTTTACTGCGGCCGCACACAAACTGACATATAAACCCACAGCCCGGTTGGTCAGGTACTGACTTTAGGTGCCTGTCCAGTGCCTTTTTGAAGACAGCCAGGGGTCTATTGGCAATCCCCTTATGTATGTTGGGAGGCAGTTAAACAGTTTGGACCCAGACACTTATTGTCTCAATGTACTTTGGGCCCCCCTGCTTTTCATTGCAGTGTATTTTCGATTTTTTTTTATGGTTGTATTCTCGTTTTTTCATCTCATTTGATAGAATGGAAGATATTTAGGGAAATAGAGATGATTTTAGGAAGACTAAAAGTAGTTTGGGAAATTGAGCTCAAAAAGTGGAAATGTTCTTTTTTGCTGATGTTCAAGAGTAAACAAAACACGCGTCATGTGCCCAAATACGTATCAACTGGTGGCCTAATATGCACTCACGAATGCACTGATATTATTTATACACTTATTATCATTATGCAGTAGTCTGAATAACAGTAAATCTTCTAAATTTTTGTGTTAATAAAATTAAAATGAAAAGCAAGAAATATAAGAGAGGCCTGGAGATGTGACTAATGAACAGAGAAAATGTTATTTTAGAGCCGGGAATGTCTACATTATTTATTCTGGATCTTATTTTGAAATTAGCCTTTTTGAATTTTTTTGTAAAATTTGGGCCAAATTAGAAATTTCTGATCACTTTTTTGGGGTGGAAATAGGAAAATGGGCATTTTTTTACAGTCGATAGGGAAAAAAGAGTTCTATAAAATATGAGTTTGGTCAACTAAAAAAATTCCCAAAATAGGGGAAAAGGGGGGAAATCGCCAACGTAAATATTGGGAAATTTTCCATCAAATTTGTGCTTTTGGTTTTATTACCTTTGGAAAAAGATTTTTTGTCATTTCATAAGATTTTTTTTTTTAAATTCTTTTACCCCGGGGGCAATCAATTACAAGTCATTAAGACTGCACGTAACCATTTCCACCAATCAGTATTTCAATCCCTAAATAGAGATTAAGATAAAGTCTGTTTTATCCTGAGAGAAATGTTCTCATTGTATATTCATATCCTTTTTGGGGAGGGAAAAAAATCAAGAGATAATTAAAGTGAAATTAAAAGCACAAGACTTAATAGAAAATGTTTTGGTTAAAAATTTTTGACTTTATAGAAGAGGAAGATTCATGACTGAAACCCTCCAAAAATTTTTATGTGTCATTAATCAACTTTTAGGGATCATTAACCAGAGTTTTAAAAGGCTTAGTTACTGCTGTACTGAATAATAATGAATTACATTTTTATATTTTATATAATGACATATGTTTATATAAAATTTTTAAATTTTTTTTTTTAACTTAACTATTTCTAACAATTATCTTTCCAGGATGCTGTGATCCATGGGGAACCAAAGAGGGGAGCTGTAACATTTTCGGGTGAAGCTGGGCACCAAGGTGACTTGGGACACTATTAAAAATTACATTCCAGAAGATGCTCCCCTTCTCCTATGATATGTACCAAGATAGAGATAATGAAAATGTACAGCTAAAAGATTCAGCAGAAATTCCATGGTAAAAAATCACAAGTTTGGTTAATAAAAATGAAAAATAGGCACATATAAAATTTGACAGTATGGAAACAAAATTTTTATTGATTCTATTAATAATAATGAAGCACCCCTTTTCAATTTAAGAAGGGAAATTTCCTTTTTATTACTATGACGACCCCAAATTAGTCAAAATCTTTAGTACAAAAAATTGGTGCTTTTAATAATTGGTGGAGAGACTGGATCAGCAGTGCAGCAAAAATGTTTTCTTTTAATAATGGAGGTATTCAAGTGGAGTTCCCCTTCAATGGTATGGGTAGTTTAAAAGAGTGTTGCTGCAGGCATTATCCATGAAATTCAAAAAATATCATCATTATTTTATGAGCAACATGAGAAAACCCCGATTTAGTTAAATGTTTTTTTTGTTGGGACCTTACTTCTAGCCATCTCTTTTCTGTCTTTCCTTCAGTTTTCTCTTGAGAGTGGTTCCTCAATGTCAGTGAGGTGCTCTTTTTCAAGGGAACTGGATTTTCTCCTTCGAATTTAATTGCCTGCCATTCCGTTTTCCCAGGGTACTGTAAAATATGACAGGAGCACAAAAATATGACAAAGTATTGGAATTTTTTTAAACAATTTTCCATCTTATTCTCACTAGTTTATAAATACCATATCACAAAAAGGTGCCCTGCCACTTTAAAGATATCTTTAAATAATAAATTATTTGGGTGTCAGACAATAAATCCATTGAGAAGAAGTTTTTTAGTATTTTTTAACTCCAAAGATATATATTTTAGGTAGTACATTGGAGAAAAACCCCAGGGAGGTACTGGCCTGCCGCAGGGAAAAAGGAAGCCGTAATTGTTTTAAAGACGGTAGGATTGCTGGTATTTTTCGTCTAAAACATGCAAAATTTCAGGTCCCTTCATTTATTACAGGTCACACTACACTTGGATGCAAAATATTTTCTGAGTTTTCTTTTTTTTTATTTTCTTGTTTATTTCCTCTTATCTTCATAGAGAAGTGGAACAAAATTTTCCTCCGAACCCATGCATGTCATAAAAGGGGATCCCCGGGAAAGGCCGTAACCCCTTTTCCTGTATACATTACTGAAGTTAAAAAAAAAAACTTACATAAGGGCCCTCTCCTACCAAGGAGGGGGACCAAAAAAGAAGAAAACTAAGGTTTTTCTTCCTTTTACGTTTAGTAATTTATACAGAAGGGGTTACTAGCCCCCTTTCTCCTGGAATTTTAGTCGCCTTACAACATGTATGGCTTATGGAGGAAAAAAGTTATCCACTTCCCCATGGAGATGAGAAGAAATAAATAAGAAGAAGAACAAGAACTATTAAGAAAATAGAAGAAAACTCAAGATAGATGTGTATACATACGTGTACATGAATGTGTAGGGTGACCTAAATGTAAGTAGAAGTATCAAGATGTACATGTTTGTCTTGTATGTTTATGAGACAGAAAGAAAAGACACCAGCAATCCTACCACTGTGAAAACATTTACAGACTTGCATTACACACTCAGTTGGCAGGACAGTAGTACCTCCTGAAGTCGCTGTCTACCAACCTACTACTTAAAACACACGTATATATTATTATTATGATCAAGTTAAGTGCTAAACTACACATGTATTTAGTGAAGTATTTTATTAAACATTAGATGGTATCTTAAAAAAATTGTTTAACTAACATTGTTTATTATAATAATGGTTAATGAATAAGATACATGCAACACTGGTATATTTATTTCTGAGATGTTTCACCTACACAGTACTGTTGACTTCATTCAAGCAGTTTCCCAGGCTGTTGGACTGATCACATCATCCTTATCTCTCCACTGCTTCTGCTGTCTCCAAATTTAGTCACTTCTGCATTTGGCTGAAGACTACTGTGTAGCCAAAATGTTTCAGACGTCTTCAACTGCTACACCTCTGACTCTGTAGTCCTCTAATTCCAGTATATAAATCTTCATCCTCATACCTCTGTATTAGATTGAAAAAAGCCTGTTGTGCAGGCAAAACTTCTCATTATGAAGAAAACTAGTGTGCAGCACCTGGTTAAGTAGACATGATTTAAAATAAGAATGAAATCACAAGTTTATATCACTCCTCAAGGGAGGATTCTTGATGCCCATGAAGAGATCTTGATTCAAGGAATTTGGCCTATTCTCCACTTATTTGGATTGAACCTAATTGCCTCCAGTTTCCCATGGACTGACTCAGAATTCAGATTATTTTTTTATTTAAATTAGGTGGAAATACTAAACCCGTGTATTGGTCATATAGAACCTGGGGAACAGGAAGCAATTTGGCTCACTTTTAGGAAGGGGAGCATAGTTCCAGTTCCTGGGATCAAGAGCCCCTCACCAGTGTCAATGAACCATTATCATATGTCAAACTAATCTGAGAGTGGTGTTAGGTGCAAATACTACCTCTAGACTGCACCAGAGGAGAAAGTTTAGCGAACTACTGGCATACTGCAGATACCTGGGAAATCTGCAAAGAAACTTTGAGAAATGGGTTCTATAAAGGTGGATCACCACAATAAAGTGATTGAGCATCAGGGATGCAATAATATCAGTAAGTCACATTTTGGCCATGAAACAGAATTTCACTCATATTCAAACAGGTGCAGAAACGTTGAACATCTTAAGAATTAAATACAATTTTTTTATAGTAAAGCAATACAGTACAGTGGACCCCCGGAAATCGGCCCTAATCCGTTCCAGGAGCTAGGCCTAAAATCGAACTGGCCGATTTCTGAACCTTTATTTCCCATAAGAAATAATGTAAATACAATTAATCCGTTCCAGACACCCAAAAATGTTATAAAATAGTACATTTTAATGATATTAATTATAGTTCTACATACACAAAACAACATAATTAACACAAAATAATAATAAATACATAATAAATAATAAATAACATCATCATAAATAACATTTACTTACCTTTATTGAAGAGGCTTGCTGGCATCTGGAAGATAGGGAGGAGGACAAGGGGAGGGAGCACTCATTGTTTGGAAGGGAAATCCCCCTCCATAAGGACTTCAGGTAACAAGTCCCTCTCTGGGGTTACTTCTCTTTGTCTTTTAATGCCACTAGGACCAGCTTGAGAGTCACTAGATCCCTGTCTAGAAAAAAAAACTGTCAAGAGTGCTCTGTTTCTGGCACCTCTTTAACATTTTCCTGAAGTGCAACATGGCTGTCACTGAAATGGTTGCAGAGATGGCTTATTTCACCTTGCTCATGGTGGTGTTTTTCAACAAATGTCTGCACATCATTCCATTTGGAACAAATTTCCTAAATCTCTGAAGAAGTTACTACCTCACCCTGTCCATCTTCCTCCTGTGCATCAATTTCCTCTACTGTCATCTGATGTTGTTCCAAATGAAGCTCTTGCAGCTCTTGAGTGGTTAGGTCTACCCTGTGCTCCTTCACCAACTCTTCCACATCCTCACCACTCACCTCCAACCCCAGGCTGTTCCCCAATGCCACAATATCTTCCACAACAGGCACAGGGTCGTCAGGGTCAGCCTCAAATCCTTCAAAATCCCTCTTTTCAACACAATCCGGCTACAGTGGTCTCCAATACTGAAGTGATCTTTCCAGAACTCTCTTAGGGTCAACTGAGTGTCCGAGGTCACTTCAAAGCACTTCTGAAACACTGCTTTGGTGTACAGTTTCTTGAAGTTAGAAATGACCTGCTGGTCCATGGGCTGAAGTCCTCAGACAAATAGTTTTCCAAGTTGTGAGGATGAGCAGGAGCATTGTCCAATACCAGGAGGCACTTGAGTTGCAATTTCTGTTCCAGGAGGTATTTCTTCACACTGGGGCCAAACACTCCAGTGAGCCATTCCACAAAATTGCCTTCGTGACCCATGTCTTGGTGTTAGCCTTCCAAAACACACAAATTATTCTTGTTACATTGTGTTTTTTGAACACTGGGATTTTCAGAGTGATACACCAGTAAAGGCTTTACTTTAAAATCCCTAGTAGCATTTACTACACATCATGAGAGTTAGCCTGTCTTTCATAGGCTTGTGTCCTGGCAGTGCCTTTTCCTCCTGAGTAATGTAGGTCCTTTTTGGCATTTTTTAAAAACAGGCCTGTTTCATCACAATTAAACACTTGTTGGGGTTTGAATTTTTGGTGTCTACAAACCCCTTAAATTCACTCACAAATTCTTCAGCAGCACGTTTGTCTGAACTGGCTGCCTCACCATGCCTCACAACACTGTGTATGCCACTACGTTTCCTAAATCTGTCAAACCAGCCTTTGCTGGCTTTAAAATTACTCGCATCAGCACTGGTTCCAGGCATTGTCTTGACAAGATCTGTGTGCAACTACCTTGCCTTTTCACAAATTATCGCCATGGAAACACTATCACCTGCTATCTGTTTTCGTTGATCACACCGCCAACAACTTCTCAACCTCATCCACTGCTTTTGATCTATTTTTGGCAAACATATTAACACCTTTTGCAACATCAGCTTCCTTGAGTTCTTTCTCTTGCCAGGATAGAGGTGATAGTAGATTTGTTTTTGTTGTACATCCTGGCAAGCTCCCCACACGTACGCCACTCTCATATTTTCTACTATCTCCTTCTTCAATTCAATGGTGTTCCTCACTTTCTTAGCCACAGGGTGCCACTAGGAAGCTTCTTTGGACCCATGGTGACTTATATTTAACAGTGACAAGCACTAATAACAATAAAATTATTGTGAAATGCTTGAATGAGCACGCTGGGTATTGTTCACTCAAGGGTAAACAAAGCGAGACTGGCTCACGAGTCTGCGCGGCGAGGCGCACAAGCGCGGGCAGGCGGACAGGTCTGGGACGCGGGCCGATAATCTGGCAAAAATTTGGCCGAAAAAGCATCGATAATCGAGCCGGCTGATAATCAGACCAGCCGATTTCTGGGGTCCATTGTATTATCATATCAGTATACAAAAACCTGTACATAGAATGAAAATTAGACTAGTTAATGGTCCAAGTCGGACTGAAACTTCATCATAAGTTTCATTTGGTTTAGCGCTTCTATTTGATTATAATAATAATAATAATAATAAGTTTCATTCACTTTTGTTCGGTTACGTATTTGTGTATCGTTCCAGTAATGGTATTGTGCCTTTTTATTTATTTTTTAACACGGCCATTTCCCACCAAGGCAGGGTGACCCTAAAATAAAATAAAATTCCATATGTGTTTGACTTATTTCTACCTTTTTCAAGAGTTAAAATTTTATTTTATGTTCACTGATCCACCACGCTTGTGATCTGCGACAAACGAGCCAAACCAAGGTGACTCAACCAAAGGGAATCAATCCTTCATTTGTGTAAACCTTAGTCACCAAAGAAAAATTTAGGACTTTTATTCACCATCATGTTTATGGGTGTTAACTTTACTCACTGTCGTGTTCAGAAATATACACTACTAACCATTGTACATATGTATTCACAAATTCTTCACTCATGTTCACAAATGTAATACTGGTTTAGAAAGACACGTAAACAAACATTATGACATATTTATTAGAAAACGTTTCAGTCCTGGAACCTTGATCACTTCTAACATACAGAGGTTGAAAGACATTATATATAGGCGGAGAGTGAGGTGTGAGTGACTATGGTGTGTTCACCATGTCCACATTACTAGCTGTCTAGTTAACAAGTGTTCAATTTACTCAGTTATGTTCACAAATGTTCAGCTGAACAAAGTGTCGAGGCTGAGTGAATCTTTTCAGCTCCATGACAAATAATCTCATATTCTTCCTAATTGATACAACACCAGTTAAGAAAGATTTAACTCCCCTTTGATTCACCTTTCTCCTAAGAGTGGAAATCCAAGCCTGAATATTGCCACATGCATCACTGGCTGTAGCATTGTATTGATGTCATGCTAGCACTTGGGAAAGCTGACCTTCATGCTAATGAGGGACTCTTGATCCAAGGGACCGGACTTATTCTACATTTTCTTGCATCGAACCCTCAAGGAAGTTCCTTGTTGTTGGTGAGGGGTTTGATCTAGGGAATTGATCTGTGCTCCAGTTCCCTGAATTAAGCCTGAATACCTTGCACCCCCACAGTGCTGTATAATCCTACGGGTTTAGAGCTCCCATGATTATAATAATTTCTTGTATCGAGTCTGTTTGCCTCCCATTCTCCCAGGCTCTGAATGACCCATGAGAGTTTACCATTAACCCCATTATTGTAACTAGAGAGGATTTCAATTGTGTTTTCCGAAAAAAAGTCATCCTTGTATCCCATAAGCCCAGCCCTCTACCTCAGATCTGAGAAAGGTATCCCTGTATCAAATTCACCCCCCTCTACCTCAGTGACTGAGAAAGGTACCCCTGTATCAAATAAACCCAGCCCCTCTACCTCAGTGATCGGGAGAAAGGTATCCCTGTATCAAATAAACCCAGACCCTCCCCCAGTGATCTGAGAAAGGTATCCCTGTATCAAATAAACCCAGCCCTCTCCCCAGTGTCTGAGAAAGGTATCTCTGCATCAAATAAACCCAACCCCCTCTACCTCAATGCATGCAACAAGAGCAGTGAAAATGGGGTTGCAAAGCAACATTTTTTTATATGTAAGTTTTTTTTGTATGTAAATGTGTGCGTGGGGGTGCATGTCCCATACATGTGCAAGTGTATGTTTTTGTATACATATATGTATATGGGCTTGTTTACGAATGGATCCCTGTCCATGTGTATTGCATGTAAAATTATTAAGAGGCTCAAAACCAGAAGGGTCATACACATTTCAATATATGTGTTGAGGTGTGTCAAATGTCTGTCCACACTATCGGCGTCCCCATACATGTTTTTTCACCCTTTCTGCCCCCTTTTGGGGGGTTCAGTGATTTTTTTTGATAATAAGGGGGTTTAGCGCTTAGTTTTGATTATAATCTTCATTCTTCTGCTTCCTACTTTTCACCTCAGTATTCTCGACCTGGTCTCAGTTTTCCCGACCTGGTCTCAGTATTCTCGCCCTGGTCTCAGTATTCTGACCTGGTCTCAGTATTCTCGACCTGGGAGGATTGAATCGTCTCGTTATGTTTCCTTTAAATGTGTTTTTTTGGGAATTTTTCGGCCATGGTATTGTGACTTATTTTCCCTTTTCCAAAATTGGTTTACTCTGTGTATTTAAACTTTTGCTGGGAGTTAACATGGTTTACTGATAGTTAACATGGTTTGCTCGTGCAGATAACTCGGTTTACACGTGTAGTTAACTGTTTACTCATGCAGTTAACATGCTTTACACAAGAAGTTATCATATATTTTCCCCCTCCGTTCCCCCTTTTTTTCCTTTTTTCTACCCTGCCACTTTTAATTTAAATTTAGTGTCCCCCCTGTCTGCAAATGTGTACCACTTTGTCATTATTTAGTCATTACCCTGGGGGGCTTTCTTGTCAGGGATCATCCTGGCCGGGGTTTCAACACTGCTTCATCAGTCCCACAGGAAAAAAAACTTATGGAGATCTGAAAAAAAAGGGGAATTTTATTGGGGTTTTAAATCTGTGAAGGGTGAACGAGCTGATGGGAAAAAAAGAGACAGAACTTTTGCACTTGGGTATGGCTGTGAGCTCAGAAGTGTTATAAAAAAGGGCACGTATAGTAAAAGGGAGGCCTTTATTCCTTTTTTTTTGGCCACAAGAGGATATGATAATGGCTTTGTCTTGTAGGGGGCCCCTCGTAATAATAAAAGGTCTTGTTTTTTCTCCATGTTTTTTTTTTAAATAGCCTTTTACTTTTATTTGGGGCCCAAAAATGATCAGATATGCAAATACCATCAGGTTCAGTAATGTACTAAAATTTATGAATACTTTTTTGGCCATGTGGCAAAAACGGGGAGAAAGAGTACTGCCCTGATTCAGGTTATCATTTTGTATCGTAGTAGACATCCGTACTATTACGTTTACGAGGAAGGGGCAAAGTCCGTAGGGGGGCATACCCGCACCCGGGAAAAAGGGGGGCGCAGGTATCCCCCAAATCATCACAGATAAACCCCCCATTCCTCCTTTTTGTGGCATCCGGGAATTAGTAGGAGCGAGTCTTCCTGAACGCCCCACTCACCATTTTGGGGTTTTTACGACCCAAATGTCACCAATGGACCAGTTCCCCAAAATTCCAAAACAGTCACACGGGGGTAGCCCATTAAAGGAAAATATAACCTTACCAGTGCTTGAGGTGCGGGGGGAAAGGAAAAGCTCGTCTCCTGGCAGTGAGAGCTAATACAGGGGTTTGCTGTTTTCAGTCCCCAGCTCCTCTCAAGGCAAACATTTCTATCCTCGAACCGTTCGTAAGATAAGATTTTGTTCAGATTTTTTAACCCCCGAAGGTTAGCCATCGAGGGGCTGAATCATATTTCCAATGGGGGCTTCAATCGTGTCTCCCCGGATGAACCCCCCGTCAACTAACACCCAAGTACCTAATTGCTTGCTAGGTGAACGGGGAAAAAGGTAAGGGGGAAAAAAGCCCAATGTTTCCCCCGCCGACGATCGAATCATGGACAATGTGGAAGCGAGCTTTTTCTACCAGGTGTTTTTCTTTGCCTTGCTTCCTTATCCTCGCTGAACACAAGTGTATTTCAGCAGTACATCGGCAGACCAATTAGGGTACCATGGTCTTGTTTACCACAGACTTAAGAGAACTCACGGTACGGGTGGGGACTGAACCGGCGAGTCGTAAAAAACCAGACCAGCACGTAAGACACTGGGCTAGCTGGCCTGAAGTTTTAGACTCACTTGCCGTGAGTTCAATCCCCCCTCTACCGTGATTTGTTTTCAATCGTAATTACGATTTCGTGAGACCTGAGAGAAAGATTGAACTGCTTCAAGAGAATCCTTGAACAGCCAGATGCTCAGCAATAAGCCCACTCCAATATGCTAATTTGATGACAATAAAAGCTTTCAGATGGAATTATTTTGCAGCCCTGCACGGATGGCGGGTGGGAATACACACTGGCTGACACTTGTCTCCAGCTCAGCAAGATACAAGTAATGGTAGCCACCAGCTTCTCGGAGTTGCAAAAATCTACAAAAGCACAGTAGAGTTGTTCATCAATATATAGTTGACCCTTGAACACCCCGGGGCCAGGGGGGCCGACCCCTTCCCCGCGCATAACTTTGACTCAAAACTTTACTAATGACCTACTGTTGACCGGAAGACTTACCGATAACATAAACAGTCGATTAACACATATTTTTATGTATATGATTATATATTCTTACAATAAAATAAGTTAAAAAAAGAAAATGTTATTAAAAATCTGGGGAAAAAACATTTACATAACTTTCTGTTTTATCGATACCCTAAGTTTATTTCTGTTTCAAGATGAATCATCTTCTGTCAGTACCACATCAATATTTCTTTTTGATCAAAAAAATTGTTTTTAAAATGAAACCCATCAACATATGGGAATTTTTTTTGAGGAAAAATTTAACAGGGTTCATCATCTGAGAAAAGGTGTAAAAGAGGAGGAGTTTGAGGAAAGTCCCCAGCCCGTATCGATTGTCCATCCACAATTTTTTGGATTATATATATATATATATATATATATATATATATATATATATATATATATATATATATATATATATATATTGTGTGTGTGTGTATGTGTGAAATACCTAATTGTGGTTGCAGGGGTCGATATCAGCTCCTGGCTCCGCCTTTTCCTGTCCGCTACTGGGTCACTCCCCCTGCGCCATGAGCTTTATCATACCTCTTCTTAAAGCTTGTATAGAGCCTGCCTCCACTACATCGCTTCCCAAACTATTCCACTTCCCAACCACTCTGTGACTGAAGAAATACTTCCTAACATCCCTGTGATTCATCTGAGTCTTCAACTTCTAACTGTGCCCCCTTTTTGTTGTTGTGTCCCATTTCTGGAACTTTCTGTCTCTGTCCACTTTGTCTATTCCTCTCAGTATCTTATATGTCGTTATCATGCCCCCCCTATCTCTCCTGTCCTCCAGTGTCGTCAGGTCGATTTCTCTTAACCTCTCCTCGAGGACAAAAATTTTTTAGCTCCGGGACTAGTCTTGTTGCAAACCTTTGCACTTTCTCTAGCTTTTTTTACGTGCTTGGCTAGGTGTGGGGTTCCCAAACCCGGTGCTGTATACTCCAGTATGGGCCTAACGTACAGTATACAGGGTCCGGAACGATTTTTTTTATTAAGATGTCGGAATGCTGTTTTTTAGGTTTCAGGCGCCCGTATGCTGCAGCATTTTTTGGGTTGATGTGCGCCTCAGGAGATGTGCCTGGTGTTATACTCACCCCAAGATTTTTTCCCTTTGATTGAGGTTTGTAGTCTCTGGCCCCCTAGACTTTCTCCGTTCGGGTTTTTTTGCCCTTCCTCATTCTTCATGATTTTTCAATTTTTATGGGGCTGGAACTCCAGGAGCCAATTGGACCAGGTTTTTAGCCTGTCCAGATCCCTTTGCAAATTCTGCCTGGTCCTCGTCCGATTGAATTTTCCCCATAAACTTCACATCATCTGCAAACAGAGACACTTCGGAATCTATTCCTTCCGTCATGTCGTTCACAAATACCAGAAACAGCACCGGTCCTAGGACTGACCCCTGTGGAACCCCACTCGTCATCGGCGCCCACTCTGACACCTCGCCTCGTCCATGACTCGCTGCTGTCTTCCTGACAGGTATTCCTGATCCATTGTAATGCCTTCCTGTTATCACTGCCTGGCCCTTTCCAGCTTCTGCACTAATCTCTTGTGTGGAACTGTGTCAAACGCCTTTTTACAGTCCAGGAATATGCAATCTACCCACCCTCTCTCTCTTGTCTTACTGCTGTCACCCTGTCGTAGAACTCCAGTAGGTTTGTGACACGGGATTTCCTCCTGAAACCGTGTTGGCCGTCGTTGATAAGCTTATTCCTTTCTGGGTGCTCCACCACTCTTCTGATAATCTTCTCCATGACCTGCAAAATATACATGTCAAAGACACTGGTCTGTAGTTTAGTGTTACGTTCCTGTCTCCTTTTTAAAAATTGGAACTACATTTGCTGTTTCCATACCTCAGGTAGTCCCCTTTTTCGATAGAGGGTTGAAGATTGTGTTAGGGGTACACATACCCTCCTTTCCTCTGCGTGTGTGTGTGTTGGGAACAGCCATGACGCTAGGTATTTGACGGGCACAATCACCGATCCACTAGGCTATTTTTTGTTACCCCACGGTTTTCATATAGATGATGCTGAAAAGGAGCAGAGAGAGAGAGAGAGAGAGAGAGAGAGAGAGAGAGAGAGAGAGAGAGAGAGAGAGAGAGAGAGAGAGAGAGAGAGAGAGAGAGAGAGAGAGAGAGAGAGAGAGAGAGAGAAAAGAGAGAGAGAGAGAGAGCAGAGTTCTGCCGCCATCTCGGGGAGGCAGCCTCCCCTAACCTGCTCCCACACCCGTGACAGCAGGCAAAATTACAGTTCACTAATGGCCACTTTACAGTCGTAAGTTGGCCAATAATGAACACACAGTTCCTGATGCACCAGCCGCTGCACGCTGGTGTGTACAACACCAGGTTATACACTACGGGACGACGTTGTCTGGCTCACACTTATTGTTATTAATAAACTGAATGACGTGTGATCAGTCGGTCCTGTGAACAGGTGGTTTTTCTAGGTTAATTCTGGGGAAGCTAACCTGTTGGATGAGCGGCAGTGTATGGAAGATGGGTCCCTGGGAAGGCATTACTGTTGGATGAGCGGCTGTATGGAAGAGGGTCCCTGGGAAGGCATTACTGTTGGATGAGCGGCGTGGGAAGAGGGGTCCTGGGAAGGCATTACTGTTGGATGAGCGGCAGTGTAGGAAGATGGGTCCCTGGAAGGCATTACTGTTGGATGAGCGGCAGTGTATGGAAGAGGGGGCCCTGGAAGGCTTACTGTTGGTGACTTTTAGTGGTAGGGGAAATTGCTGTTAGATGTGTAATGCTTATTGTTACATGGAAGGAAGACCTCATCCTCACTCCTTGTTTCCCCATTTTTCCATCTTATTTTGTTGAAACCTCTCCTTCTGGGTTGGTGACCACAAACACTTGACAGCCTTTGTAAGAATACTGGTCATGTGTTAAGCTGAAGACAGCCTCTGAAAAAAAAATAATAATAATAATAATAATAATAATAATAATAATAATAATAAATAATAATAATAATAATTTTCAAGTACATGTACATGGTATACAGACAATAGCCGCTTGTTATGCAGAGCATTTCGGGCAAATTAGGGGCAGTTTTGTCCCAGGATGCGACCCACACCAGTCACTAACACCCAGGTACCCCTTTTACACTGATGGTGAACATGGAAGCAGGTTCTTTGGGCCGTCCCCAAGTTTTCCCCCAG
>WNWK01027855.1:0-25917 GCA_009830355.1 Cherax destructor | reverse complement strand
AGTGTATAAATCTGTAGTGGAGGGAAGGCGGGGTGGGGGTCGGCCTAGGAAAGGTTGGGGGGGGGAAAAAGGAAAGTTTTGTGTGCGGGGGGCTTGGATTTCCAGCAAGCATGTGTGAGCGTATTTGATAGGAGTGAATGGAGGCATATGGTTTTTAATACTTGACGTGCTGTTGGAGTGTGAGCAAAGTAACATTTATAAAGGGGATTCAGGGAAACCGGCAGGCCGGACTTGAGTTCTGGAGATGGGAAGTACAGTGCCGGCACTCTGAAGGAGGGGTGTAAATGTTGCAGTTTTATAACTGTAGTGTAAAGCACCCTTCTGGCAAGACAGTGATGGAGTGAATGATGATGAAAGTTTTTCTTTTTCGGGCCACCCTGCCTTGGTGGGAATCGGCCGATGTGTTAATAAAAATAAAAATAACTTGTGGAAGTGTATTTTTGGGGGTCTGAAATAGACTAACCTACGTAACCTACGTAAATTCGTTCGGTAATGGCACTTGAGCAGGCTTCTGCAATGAATTTTGATCGTTAGCCGGGGGTCCACTGTATAATAATAATAATAATAATAGTTTATCGTGACATGATACAAAGATATACAAGGAGTTGTAGGAATGGGGTGTACATGCCAAAAGCCCCTTATATGCAGATGTTTATGGGCAAACTTAAAATTAACTTACAACTAAATGGTAAAAATTATAGTAAACAATTTACAATGTAAGTACAGTGGTCCCTCGGTTTTCGCCGAAAATTCATTCCAGAATGCTGCTCAAGTGCCATTACCGAACGAATTTACTTCCTTAAGAAATAATGTCACGTAGGTTAGTCTATTTCATACCCCCAAAAATACACTTGCAACAGCACTTACGAAAATACACTTACATAAATGCTCGAGTTTGAAGATGCACGAAAACCGAGGGACCACTGTATACTGTAATTGAGTATTTAAGCAATGAAATTTGAACATAACAATTTTGAAACAATTTTGAAACATAACAGTTTTACAATTTTGAAGCATTACAGTTTTATAATACTGTATATCAACATAATAATTTATTATTTGTAGTAATGCAATTTATTAAATCAGATCAAACAAATCAAATCAATTATTTGTGTTGTAATAACAGTTTATATGGTCATTAGATGAATTACAAGGAGTACAAGAGTACATGAGAATGGATTTCTTTATTTTGGTAATGCTATAGAAACAAAGTTAGATTAGGTTGCATTAATATAACAGGTTTATACATTTATGAGATATAAGTTTCAACATTTGCACTAGATTAAGTTTGAGAAATTATTGTTCTTTGAGCAATTATGTAAGGGGTTTTGAGGCTAAGGGAGGAACACAGTGAATAATGTTATTTTGAGGCAGTGGAAAGTGATTTATTAACTTTGTAGGTAATGTTAAGTACAGTGGACCCCCGGTGTTCGTCCTGCTCGAAACTCGCCCTTTTATGTAAGTGTATTTTTTTAAATGCTTTTATAAGTGTATTTTTTGGGGTCTAAAAGGACTAGTCTACTTTACATTATTCCTTATGGGAATAAATTCGTTTGGTAATGGCACTTGAACAGCATTCTGGAACGAAAAAATTACGAAAACTGGAGGTCCATTGTATTGTGTATGTATTTAGTTTTGGGTGAGTAGGTGGTTTTTCAGTAGAGTTTTGAATTGATGTACAAACAGGGTTTCTTTGGTAATCATAAGTAATGAATTCCAAATTTTTGGGCCTTTAATATGCATCGAGTTTTTTACATAGTGTGAGATGGACGCGGGGAACATCGAAGAGTGATCTGTGCCTTGTGTTATGGTCATGTGTCCTGTTAAGGTTGGTAAGGAGAAGTTTGAGTGGTGGGTTAATATTTGAGTTTAGTGTTCTATGTATGTAATAGGCACAGTAAAAAGTATGGATGTCTTGTATGGTGAGTAAGTTTAGACCTTTGAATATTGGTGGAGTATGTTGTCTGGAGTGGGAATTTGTTATCATTCAGACTGCAGCCTTTTGTTGTGTTATTAATGGTCTGAGATGAGTTATTGTTGTTGAGCCCCATGCGCAGATTCCATAGGTGAGATAGGGGTAAATGAGTGAGTGATACAGGGAAAGGAGAGCTGGTTGTGGAACATAGTACCTTATCTTGGATAGTATTTCTACGGTCTTGGAGACTTTCTTGGAAATTTGTTGTATATGTGTCTGAAATTTGAGGCCACTGTCAAGGTGAATTCCTAAGAATTTTCCCTCTGTGAGTTTTGTGACAAGTGATCCATTTATCATTATGTTAAGTGGAACATTTGTAGCTCTGTTCCCAAAATGAATGAAATAGGTTTTATCAATACAGTGGTCCCTCGGTTTTCGTGCATCTCCAAACTCGAACATTTATGTAAGTGTATTTTCGTAAGTGCTGTTGCAAGTGTATTTTTGGGGGTCTGAAATAGACTAACCTACGTGACATTATTTCTTAAGGAAGTAAATTCATTCGGTAATGACACTTGAGCAGCATTCTGGAACGAATTTTCGGCGAAAACCGAGGGACCACTGTATTGAGAGAAAGCTTGTTAGATGTTTTCTGTAATTCAGCATTTACAGTGTTGGCTAGTATATAACTAGGCATGGGTGAGAGAAGACGTATGTAGTGTCATCTGCAAATAGTATGGGTTTGAGTAGTTGAGATGCATTTGGTAGGTCGTTTATGTAGTAAATGAGAAAGGCCAATACCGATACTTTTCCAGTACGTTTTTATTTTTAAAATTATGATAACTATATTCAATACATATAATGGAATACTTATTGCTCAACAGGTACTAAATAACCCAAGGAGGTTCAATATTAACCCTTAAACTGTCCACACGTAGATATACGTTCACGTGCGTACTGCCCCGAACGTAGATCAACGTTTTATTTTTCATTCCTTCAAATTTAGTGCGATAGGCCTGAGTCGCCTAGACATGAGAGAATGGATCTGCACCCTCAGTGTGCGCAGTATTAAAAAAATCTGGGACCACTTAGTACCTTGTGGGAGCACCAGTTCAATTGAGTGCCAGCTAGAGCAAATACTGTGGCAAACACCAGGGATTCACTGATGTCATGTCGCATTAACACTCCCCTTATAAGAGGAAAGTAAAAATAGGTTAGATAAATACATGAGTGGCTGTGGGTGGGTGTGAGTTGGACCTGACTAGCTTGTGCTACTAGGTCTGATGCCATGCTCCTTCCTTCAGAGGATGTGACCTGACTAGGTGGGTCATTGGTCTAAGCTGGGGGGTGACATGGACCTGTCTTGCATGGGCCAGTAGGCCTGCTGCAGTGTTCCTTCTTTCTTATGTTCTTATGTATTCGGCAGGCTGGCTGGCTTTGGCTGTCTCTGGCTCTCTCTCTATCTGTCTATATCTTTATCTGTCTATATCTTTATCTGTCTATATCTTTGTCTGTCTATATATTTGTCTGTCTATATGTTTGTCTGTCTATATCTTTGTCTGTCTATATCTTTGTCTGTCTATATCTTTGTCTGTCTATATCTTTGTCTGTCTATATCTTTGTCTGTCTATATCTATATGTCCTATATCTCTCTCTCTCTCTCACATGTACACATAAGTACAGTTATTATACATAGTGTAAATTACCTAGGATAACCCAAAAATTCCAGGCAAAGTGCTATACAATACTTGTAGAGATAAGGCATAATAAGCATGACTGGCAAGTAATACGCATCTTCACTTCTGCATCGTGTATAATACCTGTTGGCTTACGAGCCGCACTCTGAGACTGAGACAAGCAGACGGAAAGACACACACACACAGGCAGACAGAAAGACAGATAAGTAGAGTTAGACAGAAATAAGCAGAGCTTGACAAACAGACAGACAGATACAGGCAGACAGATACAGACAGATAGACACAGACAGATAGACAGACACAGATAGACAGACAGACACAGACAGACAGATAGACATTGAAAAAGGGAGGGTTCCCTCCAGCACTGCTGACATTTATCAAATGTCACTGGGCTGTCAAGAGTTATCTGACACTTGTCAACACACCATTCTTCAAGGAGTTTCATATACGCCAGGCACACAGGCAGACAGAAAGACAGATAAGCAGAGCTAGACAGACACAGACAGAGATACAGACAGATACAGACAGACAGATAGACAGACAGACAGACAGATAGATAGATAGACAGACAGACAGAAAGACACAGATAGATAGACAGATAGATAGATACAGAGTGAAAGAGCACGGGTTCCCTGCACACATTCATTCATCAATGTCACTGCCTTATCAGTAGTTATCTGGCAATTGTCATAACACCATTCTTCAAGGAGTTTCATATATACTCCTGGATGTCTAAAACATTGCTGGGACCTATAAATACTTCGTATATATTTATAGACAATAGTAAATGACCAAGGTAGGCGAAAATGTTCACCTGTTGGTGTGATTGTGACTATTTGAGTACTATTTCAGTACGCAAAGCATTTGATACAGTCGACCATGATTTATTGCTCACAAAATTAGCGCACTATGGTATTAGGGGGCACCCCCTCAACTACCTAAAGTCGTACCTTAGCAACAGAAGTCAGTACGTGTACACAAATGGAGAGAACTCTTCCACACAACAAATTAAAGTCGGTGTCCCTCAAGGTAGTGTCCTGGGGCCACTCCTATTCCTCATTTACATAAACGACCTACCGAATGCATCACAACTACTCAAACCCATTTTGTTTGCAGATGACACAACATATGTCTTCTCTCACCCAAATCCAGTCATACTAGCCCACACAGTTAATGCCGAATTACAGAAAATATCAACATGGATGATGACAAATAAGCTTACTCTCAATACGGACAAGACCTACTTCATTCAGTTTGGAAACAAAGCTGCAAATGTTCCACTTAACATAACGCTAAATGGTTCACCCATCACAAGGCTCAGAGGGAAAATTCCTAGGAATCCACCTTGACAGTAGTCTTAAATTCCAAACACACATACAACAAATTTAAAAGAAAATCTCAAGGACAGTAGGTATATTATCTAATATACGCTATTATGTGCCACAACCAGCTCTCATTGCACTATATCATTCTCTTATCTACCCTTATCTCACCTATGGAATCTGTGCATGGGGCTCAACAACATTAAATCACCTTAGACCACTCATAACCCAGCAAAAGGCTGCAGTCAGGATGATAACAAATTCCAACTCTAGACAGCATACTCCACCTATATTCAGAACCTTAAAACTACTCACCATAAAAAATATTCATACCTATTCATGTGCCTTCTACATACATAAAACTCTACATGCTAATATCAACCCTGCGCTCAGAATTCTCCTCAACAACTTTAATAGGTCCCACGAACATGACACAAGACACAGATCACTATTTGACATACCCCGAGTCCATACTAACCAATGTAAAAATTCTATGCACATAAAGGGCCCAAGAATCTGGAATTCATTACCAGTAAATATTAAGTTAACCTTGTCGGAAAATCAATTCAAGACTCTTCTCAAAAATCACCTACTCACCCTATACTAAATACTCATACTGTAACAAACTTTCAAACCCAATATTATTTTACTTAAGATAATCTCAATTTTATATGTTCATCCTCCTTAACACTTGTTGCAATTTCATATCATATTGTCATTTAAAATCTTATAGTATCATCATTTTCTTAATTTGAAATAAAATATATAACTAGAAGAAACTCTATAAATTTTTCTAGTACTATTGTTATTATACTAGTATAGCATCAACATACTGTAACTTGAAATAAAATATACAACTAGATTAAACTCAACCAATTTCTCTTGTATTGTCTTTAATAGTATGTATAACCATATTATAATTTAAAATAATACAGAACTAGAATAAACTCAATCAATTTCTTTAGCATTAAGTACTTAGTGAATAAGTCTTTAGAATAAACTGCCCCTAATGCCAGTGGCTCTCCTTGCATTACAGTTTTATAATTGTAACTACCAATAACAGTGTACACATGTAACATGCATCGAAATAAAAATATTATTATTATTATTATTATAATATTAGTGTTAGAACAAAGATTGGCTATGAAATCACAGGAACTATTGTAAATTGTAATTATCAGAACATAAAAATTATATAAATTAAAATGAAAACTAGAAAAAAAAGTATATCGGCAATACTTCTGCAAGCGGCAGGACTTGATGTTGCCGTCAGGTGAGCATCCAGCACCAAATTGGCGGGCTTATATCTCGGTAAGTATTGGCCCTAATTTTTTTTTTTTAGCCTATCCTGTTTATAAAAATGCGCTCTTCATTTTTAAAAAAAAAATGATTTTTTTTTTTTTCAAAATATTCAGGGCAGTACGCAGGTGAACGTATATCTACGTGTGGACAGTTTAAGGGTTAAATAACTTCATTTCTCTGAGATCCCAATTTTTTTTTTTTTCAACAAGTTGGCTGTCTCCCACCGAGGCAGGGTGACCCAAAAAGAAAGAAAATCCCAAAAAGAAAATACTCTCATCATCATTCAACACTTTCACCTCACTCATACATAATCACTGTCTTTGCAGAGGCGCTCAGATACGACAGTTTAGAACAGTCCATCCAAACTGTTACTATCCCAGACCCTTCCTTTAAAGTGCAGGCATTGTACTTCCCATTTCCAGGACTCAAGTTCAGTTAAATCTATAATAACCGGTTTCCCTGAATCCCTTCACTAAATATTACCCTGCTTACACTCCAACAGCTTGTCAAGTCCCAAAAATCATTCGTCTCCATTCACTACTATTTAACACGCTCACACATGCCTTCAGCATCTCCAAGCCCCTCACACACAAAACCTCTTTTACCCCCTCCCTCCTTCCTTTCCTAGAATGACCCCTACCCCTCCTCCCCTCCACTATAGATTTATACACCCTCCAAGTCATCCTATTTTGCTCCATCCTGTCTAAATGACCAAACCAACTCAACCCCTCTTCAGCCCTCCACACCTCCTAATTTCCACACTACGAATTCTCTTCATAATACGTATTTACATCACACACTGCCCTTAGAAACGACATCTCCACTGCCTCCAGCCTCCTCCTCGCTGCAGCATTTACAACCCATGCTTTACACCCATAAAAAAGTGTTGATACCACTATACTCTCATACATTCCCTCCTTTGCCTCCATGGATAACATTTTTTGTCTCCACAGATACCTCAACGCACCCCTCACCTTTCTTCCTTCATCAATTCTATGGTTAATCTCGTCCCTCATAAACCCATTCGCTGACAAGTCTACTCCCAAATATCTGAACACATTCACTTCTTCCATACTCCTTCCCTCCAATGTGATATCCAATTTTTCTTTACCTAAATCATTTGATACTCTTATCAGTTTACTCTTATCTATGTTCACTTGCACCTATGTTTATGTAGTACTTGCAATTCCACTTAGCGATTAATAAGAAATATTTTTTTTTGAAACTTGGAACTTTTTCAAATCTTCTTTCAACAAACCAGCTGTATCCCACTGAAGCAGGGTGGCCCAAAAAGAAAAACAAAAGTTTCTCTTTTTGACTTTAGTAATGTATATAGGAGAAGGGGTTACCAGCCCCTTGCTCCTGGCATTTTAGTCGCCTCCTAGAACACACATGGCTTACGGAGGAAGAATTCTGTTCCACTTCCCCATGGAGAAAAGAGGAAATAAACAAAAACAAGAACCAATAAGAAAAAAGAAAACCCAGAGGGGTGTGTATATATATGCTTGTACATGCATGTGTAGTGTGACCCAAGTGTAAGTAGAAGTAGCAAGACGTACCTGAAATCTTGCATGTTTATGAGACAGAAAAAAAAAGACACCAGCAATCCTACCATTATGTAAAACAATTACAGGCTTCCGTTTCACATTCACTTGGCAGGACGGTACTATCTCCCTGGGCGGTTACTGTCTATCTACCTACTACCTATACTTTTTCAATTTTTTTTTTTTTAACACGTCGGCCGTTTCCCACCGAGTGGGGTGGCCCAAAATGAAAACGAAAGTTTCCCATTTTACATTTAGTAATATATACAGGAGAAGGGTTACTAGCCCTTGCTCCCAGCATTTTAGTCGCCTCTTACGACACGCATGGCTTACGGAGGAAGAATTCTGTTCCACTTCCCCATGGAGATAAGAGGAAATAAGAACAAGAACTAGTAAGAAAATAGAAGAAAACCCAGAGGGGTGTGTATATATATACAGTGGACCCCCGAGTTTCGTAAAAACTTCACTCCTGAAGTCTGCTCAAGTGCCATTACCGAACAAATTTACTCCCTTAAGGAAAAATTTCACGTAGGTCAGTCTATTTCAGACCCCCAAAAATACACTTCCACAAGAACTTACAAAATTATACTTACATAATTGCACGATTTCCGGGGTATTCGTTAACCGAGGGTCCACTGTACTTGTACATGAATGTGAAGTGTGACCTAAGTGTAAGTAGAAGTAGCAAGATGTACCTGAAATCTTGCATGTTTATGAGACAGAAAAAAGACACCAGCAATCCTACCATCATGTAAAACAATTACAGGCTTCCGTTTCACATTCACTTGGCAGGACGGTACTACCTCCCTGGGCGGTTACTGTCTATCTACCTACTACCTATACTTTTTCAAATATTAAGACTACAGTGGACCCCCGAGTTTCGTAAAAACTTCACTCCTGAAGTCTGCTCAAGTGCCATTACCGAACGAATTTACTCCCTTAAGGAAAAATTTCACGTAGGTTAGTCTATTTCAGACCCCCAAAAATACACTTCCACAAGAACTTACAAAATTATACTTACATAATTGCACGATTTCCGGGGTATTCGTTAACCGAGGGTCCACTGTATTTTATTTTCTAAGATGCTATAATCTAATGTATGTTAGAGGAGAGTAGATTAGCTGAAAACAAAATCTATGGTGGGTGATGTCCATGGAGTTTTCCCGAGAGACCAGACTAGCTGAAAACAAAATCTATGGTGGGTGATGTCCATAGAGTTCCCCCAAGAGCCATGTTTATTATGCTACTTTTTTGCCCGGCCCCTCTAGAGCCGGTAATTTAATATAGGGTTCTGGCTTACCTTCTAGTTGGCCTGACTGTTTTCCATTCAGTAATTTAAGAACACTTTTTGTAATGAGCTTCAAACTGTGTATTAATTAGATGACGGGTCAGATTGTCACTGGACTGTGTATATGCCAATTTGCCAATTTCATACATATGACTAGTTTCAAGCATTCAGCATAAGTGTATCATAGAAGAAATGTTGGTATATTACTGGAGTGTGTAGATGTTTTCTTTGATCAGCTCTAAACTCTCAGTGCCAGCATATTTTTCTTAAAGAAATGTCTGTAATGTTAATAGGCAAGGTAAGTCACAAACTGAGACATTGTTATCATATAAGTTAAGAATGCCTCTCCTGACCAGCTTCAAACTTTCATCATTGATGCATGTTACTTTAGAGGAAAGTTGAGATCATTACATTTCCTGGCCCAGTTCCTAAGCCTTTTTGAGGTTATGATACAGGTGATAGTCTTCTTCAGTCTGTTAAAACAAAGATCCTGGTCCTCTTAACCCTTTCGGGGTCGGTGCCGTACTAGTACGTTTTACGAGCAGGGGTTGGTGCAGTACTAGTACGCCCAAATTCTAGCGGCCTCAATTTAAGCAGAAAACGTCTGGTAGGCATACATATGAAAGAATGGGTCTGTGTGGTCAGTGTGCGCAGTATAAAAAAAATCCTGCAGCACAACACTGCATAATGAGAAAAAAAAAAACTGACCGTTTTTTTCGATTAAAAGAGCGACTTTGCAGTCGATTTTCGTATGGTATATATTGATGTATTCTCGTTTTCTTGGTCTCATTTGATAGAATAGAAGATATATTACAGAAATAGAGATAATTTTGATTGGTATGACAATGACAAGTACCTTGAAATTGAACTCAAAGTAGCGAAAATGTTCGATTTTTGACGATGTTCAAGAGAAAACAAATCACACTATGCGTCCAATACACATCAACTGGCGAGTCTTATATTCATGCACAAGTGCTCTGATATTATTTATACCATTTTTACAATGATGCAGTTGTATACATAACAGTAAATCTTCTATTTTTGTGTGAGAATAAAAATTCAAAATGGAAAGCAAAAGTAATGGAACAGGGGCCTGGAGACGTGGCTAATGAACAGAAAACATGTTATTTTAGTGCCAGGAAGTCTGCCTTGTTTACTCTGGACCCTATTTTGAAATTGGCATTGTTTGAAATTTGTGTGAAATAGGAAAATTGCCATTTTCTGACCACTATTTTGGGTAGATGAAATTGGTAAATAGGCGGTTTCTTGTACTCAATCAATAGAAGAAATGGAGTTCTAGCGAAATAGCTATAATTTTAGGAGACTGAAACATTGGAATTTGTCGAAAATAGGGCTCGAAGTGGGTGAAATCGACAATGCATCAGTGTCATAGATACCGCGAACTTCGCGAAAGCATAATTCCGTTAGTTTTCGATCAAATTTCATAATTTTGGTGGCGTTATGATCGGAAAAATATTCTCTATCATTTTATAAGAAAAAATTAATTTTTTTTTCCAAAAAAATTTCGACCCCAGGAACACGTTTCCGAGAAGGCCTGTCGACCCCAAAAGGGTTAATGGTATTATTATTATTATATTTATGGGGAGTGCTAAACCTGTAGGGGCAATAAAGCACCTGAAGAAATGATTCAAAGAAAGGGAAGATTGGTTCAAGTCCTCGGATCAAGAGTCCCTCACTAGCATCAAGGCATCTCTCCTGAAGAGCCTTCCTGGACCTCTTGAGAGGGTCAAGCTTTAGCTCCTGTGTCTCATCAGGGAGTTAGGCTGCATTTCCTCTGCCTCTTGAGGGTTTAGAGCTTCAGGTTTAAGTTAGATAAATACATGAGTGAGAAGGGTGGGAGTGGAGTGGGACTTGCATGTAAGTTAATAGGGTTATCAAAGCTTATTCTTAGGGAAGCAATGAAAATGGATTAGGCATATATTTTTGTTAGTGGGTTTGAATTTGAGAATTACCTGCCTAGTATGGGCCAGTAGGCTTGTTGCAGTGTTCCTTCTTTATGCTCTTATGTAAAATATTAAACAAAATTCTTAGGAAAAAATTAACTGAAATAAGATATGGAATATTATGGCTCAGGAATGCATTAATTAATTTTACACTGTTCATGGGAAAATAAGTTCCAATTACAGTGGACCCTCGGTTAACGAATACCCCGGAAATCGTGCAATTATGTAAGTATAATTTTGTAAGTTCTTGTGGAAGTGTAGTTTTGGGGGTCTGAAATAGACTAACCTACATGACATTATTTCTTAAGGACGTAAATTCGTTCGGTAATGGCACTTGAGCAGGCTTCTGCAATGAATTTTTTTCGTTAACCGAGGGTCCACTGTACTGAACAATCGATTTACAATGAAATTTCAGTAACATAAGTTGGGGGCCCTACTACATATCATTTAATTATTAGGCTTGATCATAGGCTTACATCTACAGTGGTACCCCGACTTACGATATTAATCCGTCAGAGAGGGCATATTTTAAAGCGAAACAATCGTTAAACGAATCAATTTTCCCCATAAGAAATAATGGAAATAAATTTAATCCATCCAAGACTTCCAAAAGTAGTTAAATAAATATTTTTTAGAACTTTTGGACATTAAATAATAAATAATTGAATAAAGAATACATAAATACACATGCAAATATGTCATGTCACTTACATGACATTTATTGAAGAGTTGTTGATGTGTGGAGGACGGGAGGAGGGGAGAAGGTGGAGTAGTATGCTAGTGTTTGGAAGGGGAATCCCCTTCCATTAACACTGCAGGTACCAAGTTCTTTTCTGGGGTTACTGGCCTTTTCTTTGAATGCTACACTCCCTGCATGAATGCTACACTCCCTGCATGAATGCTACACTCCTGCATGAATGCTACACTCCTGCATGCCTACTACACTCCCTGCATCCTTGCTACACTCCCTGCATCCTTGCTACACTCCCTGCATCCTTGCTACACTCCCTGCATCTTTGCTTCACTCCCTGCATGAATGCTACACTCCCTGCATGAATGCTACACTCCCTGCATGAATGCTACACTCCCTGCATGAATGCTACACTCCCTGCATGAATGCTACACTCCCTGCATGAATGCTACACTCCCTGCATGAATGCTACACTCTCTGCATGAATGCTACACTCCCTGCATGAATGCTACACTCCCTGCATGCCTACTACACTCCTGCATGAATGCTACACTCCCTGCATGCCTACTACACTCCCTGCATCCTTGCTACACTCCCTGCATCCTTGCTACACTCCCTGCATCCTTGCTACACTCTCTGCATCTTTGCTACACTCCCTGCATCCTTGCTACACTCCCTGCATCCTTGCTACACTCCCTGCATCCCTGCTACACTCCCTGCATCCTTGCTACACTCCCTGCATCCTTGCTACACTCCCTGCATCCTTGCTACACTCCCTGCATCCCTGCTACACTCCCTGCATCCTTGCTACACTCCCTGCATCCTTGCTACACTCCCTGCATCTTTGCTACACTCCCTGCATCCTTGCTACACTCCCTGCATCTTTGCTACACTCCCTGCATCCTTGCTACACTCCCTGCATCCTTGCTACACTCCCTGCATCCTTGCTACACTCCCTGCATCCTTGCTACACTCCCTGCATCCCTGCTACACTCCTGCATCCTTGCTACACTCCCTGCATCCTTGCTACACTCCCTGCATCCTTGCTACACTCCCTGCATCCCTGCTACACTCCCTGCATCCCTGCTACACTCCCTGCATCCCTGCTACACTCTCTGCATCTTTGCTACACTCCCTGCATCCCTGCTACACTCCCTGCATGTCTGCTACACTCCCTGCATGCCTGCTACACTCCCTGCATAAATGCTACACTCCCTGCATAAATGCTTCACTCCCTGCACATTCTTTACCACAGACTTAGCACTAGGATCTTTCCTTGGACCCATGGTAGCTTATTTAGCAGTTGCAAGCACTAAAAACAGTGGAATAATGACAATATACTGGTATGAATGCGTGGGTGTGGGTGGGTGGTCGCTCTCGCTTGTAAACAATAGCACTGACGCTCCCTGGAGTGCGCGCTCAGCTGGGCGCCAAGCGGACAGGTCCGGTACGAATGTCGGTAAACGAAGCAAACATCGTAAGTCACAAACAAATTTCTTACGTTATAAATATCGGTTATCGAAAATAACGTAAGATGATAACATCGTAAGTCGGGGTTCCACTGTATATGGCTAAGAATCAGAAGTGACTTGGAACACAAGCAAACCTCTCTAGTTAGTTCACCCTCAGCACTCAACCAGGTAAGTACAGTGGTACCCCGGTTTACGATATTTTTTCATTCCAGAATGCTGTTCAAGTGCCATTACCAAACGAATTTATCTCCTTAAGAAAAGTTGTAAAATAGACTAGTCCTTTTAGACCCCCAAAATTACACTTACAAAAGCATTTAAAAAAATAAACTTACATAAAAGGGTGAGTTTGGGGACCATCGTAAACCGGGGTACCACTGTACATACATGTACGTACAGTGTTTTTGAAGTTCCCTTTGACGTTGCATCAACAGGGATTTTCTTTGTGACAGTATTTGGTTGCCCTTACTGAGATAATAGGGATACAAGTTTATTCATAAGAGATCAAGGCTCTTTTTAAAAACTCATTATTCTCTGACAACTCTGGTTCAAGTTATGTATCATTTAACAGGCCCATTTTCTTGTTTAAGTGGTCATGTAAGAAAGTAAACCAATCCTGGTGGTCGTACACACAAATACCAAACTTCATAAAATTATGATTCAATACAGTAACTAGAAATGAAATGTTATCACAAGAATATATAGTAAAATTATTGAAAAAACATTACAATAAAAGTTCTTTTTTTGCACCAAATGCATAAGACCCAAATCAACTTACTTTAACTTTTCTTCAGACTTGTCCTGGTGTCCAGTTTCTAAGTGCCTCTTGAGATGTTGTTGTCGAGTGTATGATCGAGAGCACCCAGCAGAAGGGCACAAATATGGCCTCTGCAAGAGCACAAATATAGAGTACAGTTCTCCTTACAAATTAGCTATACATTCTAAATTCACCAATGTTAATTATTCATGCTTTGCTGAAGGGTCTCCTAAAAAGAAATTCAACATCTCTGGGATTTTTACAATTATTACAGTAGTCCCCCATATCTACGGGAACTAAGTTCCATGACCTAAACCCCACATATAAGTCGTTTTTCATTTACATAACTGTGATAAAGTTTAATTGGCAAATTACATACAATAAGTTGAGTAGTATTAGGATTTTTTCAATGACGGGAAGGAATTCATGGTTTCTCTTAGGCTTTGAAGTATTGTCAGCATCACTACTTTTGCACTTTGGGTCCATTATTAAGCAAAATTAAGGGTTATTTTCAGGCCAGGGTAAACTGTGGATAACTGAAACCACGGAAACTGAATCCGCAGATACAGGGGTTTCTACTGCATTTTCCTTTGGCTAGGTACATGACCGCTAAATTGAAAATCAGCCTTAGGATTTTATAAAAATATTTTTTGCTGGATATCAAAGTTAAAACTGTTCTTCCTTATTAATACTTTCTTATGCATGTCAATAGCTATTAAGTATGGTGGAGCAATATATAAAGAGATGACCTCTGAAACACCAAACAAAGCTCAATATGAAACAAAATTAATTATACATGGACAGCATTTAGTGGTACAATATTTGATCAATGAGACCTCAGGAGTGTAATCCTTATGAATCTGTAGGATTCTTTGTATAATGTTTTTTTATTAACACATCAGCCATTTTCCACAAAGGAAGGTGACTGGAAAAAGAAGACACTTTCATCATCACTCCAACACTGTCTTGCCAGAGGTGTGCCGATACTACAGTTCAAAAAATGCAACATATCTCCATTCCTCCTTCAGAGTGATGGCACTACTTCCCACCTCCAGAACTCAAGTCTGGCTAACCAGTTTCCTTGAATCCCTTCATAAATATTACCTTGCTCACACTTCAACAGCACGTCAAGGCATAATAACAATTTGCCTCCACTCAGTCCTATTTAACACACTCACGCACACTTGCTGGAAGTCCAAGCCACTAGCACAAAAAACCTCCTTTACAACCTCCCTCCAGCCTTTCCTAGGACAACCCCTACCCCAACTTCCTTCCACTACAGATTTATACGTCCTCCAAGTCATTCTATTTTGTTCCATCCTCTCTAATGTCTAAACCACCTCAACAACCCCTCTGGATAATACTTTTAGTAACCTTGCACCTCCTTCTAATCTCTAACGTATCTATTCTCTGCATAATATTCACCCCACACATTGCCCTCAGATATCTCCACTGCCTCCAGCCTTATCCTTGTTGGAACATTCACCACCCATGCTTCACACATATATAAGAGATGTCCCATAGCTTGATTGCTAGCACACTCAGCTCACACACTGAAGTCCATGGTTCGATCCCCGGTACAGGTGAAAACATTAGGATGTGTTTCCTTAAGACACCTGCTGTCCCTGTTCACCTATCATTAAAATATGTACTTGGGTGTTAGTTAACTGGTGTGGGTCGCATCCTGGGGACGAAACTGATGTAATTTGTCCAAAATGCTCTGCATAACAAAGGGCTTTCTACACAGTAGTACTTCACTGATGTCATCTAGGCCTGTACACATTGTACACTCTAACCTGAGCCTCACTATCCTCTTAAAAACTCTTAACTGCTTTCAGTAACCTACCACCTATTACATACACTTGCAACATCTGCCACATTGCTCCCCTATCCACCCTATCATATGCCTTTTCCAAATCCATAAATGCAATGAAAACCTATTTACCCTTATCTAAATAATGTTCACTGATATGTTTCACTGTAAACACTTGGTCAACACATCCTTTACTCTTCCTAAAGCCTCCTTGTTCATCTGTGATCCTGCTCTACTTCTTACTCTTAATTCTTCAATAATAACTCTACTATACCCCTTATCAGGTACGTATACTCAACAGGCTTATTCCCCTATAATTCTTACACTCTCTTTTGTCCCCTTTGCCTTCATACAAAGGAACTATGCATGGTCTCTGCCAATCCTTCCCCTCTTTCATACATTTATTAAATAAAAGCACTGACCATTCCAAAACTACATCACCTGCTTTTAACATTTCTGTCTTGATCCTATCAATTCCAGCTGCTTCAAACCCCCCTCCACCCTCCTCAGGGAAGTGTCCTTGGCCCTCTGCTCTTCCTCTTATACATCAATAATCTTGCAAATGTATCACAGCATTTTAGACCTGTTCTCTCTGCTGATGACACAACTTTTGTAATCTCCTACCCAACAGTGTTAATGAAGAACTCCTAAAAACATCAAACTGGATGACAACTAACAAACTTATGCTTAACACTGACCAGATCTATTACATGATGTTTGAGAACAGAGCAACGAATATGATTAGTGATTCTCCAATTGCTAATCAAAATAAAGGAAAATTCCTGGGTCCATTCCTTGACAGCAGCTTACAATTCAACACCCACATCCATCATATTACAAAAAAAAAGTGTCCAAAACAACAGGCACCCTCTCCAAGATACATGTATGTTATATACAGTGGACCCCCGGTGTTCGTCCTGCTCCAAACTCTCCCTTTTATGTAAGTGTATTTTTTTAAATGCTTTTGTAAGTGTATTTTTGGGGGTCTAAAAGGACTAGTCTACTTTACATTATTCCTTATGGGAATAAATTTGTTTGGTAATGGCACTTGAACAGCATTCTGGAACGAAAAAATAACGAAAACCGGGGATCTACTGTACATGTACCTCAAACAGCACTACTTACATTATACTATGCTCTAATCTGTCCCTACCTCACTTATGCTATTTGTGCCTGGGGATCCACAACAGCAAATCACCTTAAGCCAGTAATAACTCAACAAAAAGCGGCAGTATGAATGATCACTCACTCTACGGCCAGACAACACACTCCACCACTCTTCAAAGGCCTAAACCTACTAACTATACATAACATTCGTTCATACTCCTGTACATACTACATATACAGAACAATAAATTCTAACATCAATCCTGATCTGAAAGACTTTCTTCAGTTACAACAGAACCCATAGGAATAATACCAGACACAGAAATCTCTTTGACAGTTTCCCTGTCCAGCACAATCTTCGTAAAAAATTATTAATTGAATTTCCATTATTTCTTATGGGGAAAATAGATTCGGATTAAGTTATTTTCGGTTTAAGTTAAGCCCTCTGGAACGGATTAATAGCGTAATCCGGGGGTCCACTGTACATAATACAACTAGCTTTTATTAAAATCTTTATTTAATCTTAATACTAATGTGAGGTAGTCAAGGTGGAGGTAAATAAGAATAATAATCTTGAAGTTGCACATAATAAAAACAATATTACAATTAATGGTTCAAGCAGTAATATATCATGGATTGGCAGATGTTTAATAAACTAGAGGTCATATAATATAAGCAAAGTCCTAAATTTATAATTAGTCAGGGGATCCTCACCAGTTCAGGTAGTAAATTCCAGATCTTCAGGCCCTTTATGTGAACTGCATTTTTGCATAGTGTGAGACTGACATGAGGGATGCCGAAGAGTGCCTTATGCCTTGTATTGTGACTGTGCGTTCTTTTGTAGCTATAAAGGAGAAATTTAAGTGGAGGGTTTATATTGGAATTTAATGTTCTGTATATGTAGTAGGTGCAATAATATGAGTGTATGTCTCATATATTTAGCAAGTTCAGGCTTTTGAAAAGTGGTGAGGTGTGGTGTCTAGCACAGGAGCTGGTAATCATCTGCACAGCAGCTTTTTGTTGGGTTATTAAAGGTTTAAGGTGGTTGGCTGTGGTTGATCCCCAGGCACAAATACCATAGGTGAGGTAGGGATATATTAAGGAGTGGTATAGGGTAAGGAGTGTCATTTGGGGTACACAGTATCATATCTTGGAGAGGATGCCTACTGATTTGGAAATTTTCTTAGATATATGTTGGATGTGGGAATGAAATTTAAGATTACAGTCAAGGAGAAGACCTAGAAATTTACCCTCAGTGTGTCTTGAAATAGGGTAGCCATTTATCAATATATTAAATTGGATACTTAAGGCTCTATTTCCAAATAGCATGAAGTATGTTTTGTCTATGTTGAGAGTGAGTTTGTTGGTCATCATCCAAGTACGTACGTATATATTTTTAGCAGTTTGTTGTTTACAGTGTTCCTCGGAATAGCTGGGTTTGAGTGGGAGAAGACATAAGTAGTGTCATCTGCGAATAGAACTGGTTTAACCCTTAAACGGTCCAAACGTATATATACGTTCTTACCGCTACTGCTCGGACCTTGATTTTCCCCATAAGAAAGCATGAAAAAAAAAAACGTATAGTATATACGTTTGGGGCAGTAGCGGTAAGAACGTATATATAAGTTTGGACCGTTTAAGGGTTATTTATCACTGCTATAAGCTACCACTGCTATAAGCTACCACTGCTATAAGCTACCACTGCTATAAGCTACCACTGTTATAAGCTACCACTGCTATAAGCAACCACTGCTATAAGCTACCAGAACAATAAAATCTTGAAAGATGGGGAAAAGTTTACAAATATAAGAACATATGGACTACATTTCACCTGTAGTTGACATTCTTGTGCCTCGGGATGATGTAGATGAGAGTACAGCTACGTCTTATAGCCAGAGAAAGATGTTATTGAAAGAATCACATTGGTCTATGATTGTTATTGTTCGTGTTTCTCCAGCCTTGAACCAGGCTCTAAGCTCCCTTCATCTCCACCAGCTGTGATGTTTCTCCTGCCTTGAACCAGACTCTAAGATCCCTTCATCTCCACCAGCTGTGATGTTTCTCCTGCCTTGAACCAGACTCTAAGATCCCTTCATCTAAGGAGTTGGGATGCATTGGGGAGATCATTAATGTAGACGAGAAAGAGGAGTGAGCCTAGGACACTACCCTGGGGCACTCCGACAGCTACAGACTGGGTAGTGGAGTTGACTCCATTTGCATTTACATACCGAGGCAGGGTGGCCCAAAAAAGAAACACTTTCACCATCATTCAACAATTTCACCATCATTCGCACATAAACAATGTATAGTGTTAAAATAATTTTATGTACATATTTATATATATACAGCAAATAATAATTACTGCCACATTAATTTTATGTAAGGTTTAAGCTTGCCCAAAATGCTCTGCATAACTATGGGCTTTCTGTATGCACAACCAAGTGTCACACTTCTCTGTACAAACATTGTATCATGCCAAAATAAATCTTCTGTCTTTGTCTTTTCATTCGACCCACAGCTTCACATACCTCCCTGACACTCACATCTGGTTCTTCCTCACTCCTAAAAGATGTTATACCTCCCTGGACAATGCACGAAATCACAGCTTTCATATCTTCATCAACATTTAACAGTTCCTCAAAATATTCCCTCCACCTTCCCGATACCTCCAACTCTCCATCTAATAACTCTCCTCTTCTATTTTTAACTGCCAAATCCATTCGTTCCCTAGATTTTCTCAACTTATTAATCTCACTACAAAACTTAATCTTATTCCTAGCAAAATTTGTTGACAGCATCTCACTAACTCTCTTATTTGCTCTCCTTCAACATTCCTTCACTCTCTTAACCTCTCTTTTTCTCTCCATGTACTCCTCATTCCTCATTTCACTTCTAATTTGAAAAACCCTCTCAAATTCTAACTACGTATTTCTTTCTTACTACTCTCTTTACCTCATCACTCCACCAATCACTCCTCTTCTCTCCCGCACCCACCTTCCTATATCCACAAACTTCTGCTGAACACTAATACTGCATTCTTAAATTTAACCAATACCTCTTCAGCTTCACTGCCTATATTCTCACATCTCCATCTTTCTACCAATAGTTGCTTATATCTTATCCTAACTGCCTCCTTTAATTTATAAACCTTCACCTCTTACTTTCTGAAACCATTCTCCTTGTACCCATCTACCTTTTACTCTCACTGTAGCTACAACTCAAAAATGATCTGATGTATTTGTTGCCCCTCTATAAACATACACAACCTGAAGTCTACCCAACAACCTTTTATCCACCAATACATAGTCCGACAAACTACTGTCATTACACCCTATATCATACCTCATATACTAATTTACCCATTTTTTTTAAATATATATTTATTACAAAGTTCAGTCAAAGGCCCCCATTATCATTTACCCTTGGCAACCCAAACTTACCACCTACCATGCCCTCTATTACACTCTTCAAATGTGAAGACAGTTTCCTGAAAAAAAAAAAACTAATACTCATCTAAAAAAGTTGTATGAGAATGGTATTTGAACACTGGTAAATATATACCTACACAAATTGAAGCCAACTTTTTGGGTACTCACCTCACCAGTGTGTGTTCTTAAGTGCTGAGTAAGACGACTGGGTCTACTAAAAACCTTATCACAATCTTTATATGTGCACACATGTAGAGTGAGGCTACCTTTATTATCACTGCATGCTCTATGACATGGTTCATTTTGACTACTTTCTAGGCTGTCTACTTCATTTTTCTTGTAACTATCCACTTCATGTGATTTTATACAATTTACAGTCTTTGTGGCAATAGGTTTGTCAGTCAGCTTTCTACAATAGTTCATGCCATTTATTTCATGCTCCTTTATTTCACTGTCATTCACATTACAAGGTGACTGCCTCATCATGTTTGATTTACAACCACAGATTCAATATCTAGTCATTTACATTATCTTCCTTCACCACCTGGAAAGAGACAAATAGCTATGTGTAGTAGTACATACATAGAGTGCTGTATCAAAACTTAAAAGACAGGATTACATATTGTATATAAAAAGCATCTGCAAAATGAGGCACAGTAAATTATTTAATTGGTAACTGAAGGTTATCACAGTTAGTGATGGAATAACATCAAAATTTTTGCAAATATCAATACATTCTGTTTTAGGCTAATACCAATGTCAGTACCAGCAAAATTAGCCAAGACCCATTAATACTAATACCAATATCAATACCTTGGCACATCCCCAATTACGGTACTGTATACTGTGCACTGTCCTAAAGTGCAAGGGATGACCTATTTTGTGGTCATGATTTTAGACGGGGCCAGCATGTACTTTAATGACAAGTACTGTAGATACCTGTTAATAAGACCAAGTCACCAATGACAGACTTTGAAGAATTGAGACACATGCAACATATGGGAATCATATGTCTCAATTCTTCAACTTTCAAATTCAAATTCTTTATTTCTAGTAATATACAAAGTGGGGTGTACTATAATTATACATTTTATGAAGTAGATATTACAAGATGGCCAATAATATGCCTAGGTATGCCTAGGCTTTTCAGGCAGTCTTATGATAGGTCTTACTCAATAGTGACACAATGATTATACTGATAGTAAGGTTAGGTAATTGTAGTGATTAACTAGGTTTACAAAATTGAGATACTTAAATTTAAACATTTAAGAATTTAACAATTAGTTTAAGAATTTAACAATTAGTTTAAGAATTTAACAATTAGTTTAAGAATTTAACAATTAGTTTATATATTAATGGTAAAGGTGACGTATTGGCATAATACCGTTTCTATATTGGAGTGTCTTAGGCAAACTTATGACTAGCATAAGAATTATGAAGCAATAGTTGTATTAAAATTTTGGTTAGTCATGTGCAAATTAAGGGGAATCACAGATATCAATAAGTGTATTTTGCTGTGGATATGTGCAAGATAAAGTAGTTTTCATGTGGTTAACTACCGGTTGGGTGCGTAAGTGAGATAAGATGTTTTTTAACGGTGCTTTTGAAAATGGAGGTTGTGTCTGCAGTTTTAGAGTTTTCAGGCAGGGAGTTCCAGATTTTAGGCCCTTTTATGCACATTGAATTTTTGTATAGATTTAGTCGGACACGGTTTTCAAAACCATTTATCACAATGACAGACTTTATTGGGTTATCCTGTGTGGCTATCCATCCAAGTTAAAAATCTGAACAAAATCTTATCTCACCAGGATAATGTGATTCAGTGAACAATTATTATTATATTTAGTGGAATGGGAGATAATTAGGTTTGATCCAAGGGGAGGGGCTCGTGGCTTGGTTGGTAGCATCCTCATCTCACACGTCATGGGGCACAGATCGATCTCCAGCACATGGTAAAACGTTAGGCATACTTCCTTACACCTGCTGTCCCTGTTTACCTAGCAAGTAGGTACCTGGGTGTTAGCAGACTGTTGTGGGTCGCATCCTGGGGGGGCAAGATTAAAGGACCACAATGGAAATAAGACGGACAATCCCCAATAACACACTGCCAGTTACTTTAGAGTTATCCTGGGTGGTTAACCCTCCATGTCAAAATAAAAAAAAATCCGAACACGAAATGCTACAGTATCTCCCACTCGCCCGGTGGTTGAACCCCGGTCTTTTAAGTTGTTGGTTTAGATTACTTACCCTATCAAGACGGATATAAGATAATCAGCAAAGAGTGTCATTCTTCTTCGTTGGGGTTTTATAGGGCCACTGACAGCATACGCCGTAAAGAGTGTCATTCATTCCTTTCCCCTAAACCAAAGATCCTTCAAAATTCTGAACTTTCCTTCTTTGTTGGGTTTATCAGGGCCACTGACAGCTTACGCCGTATCGAGCCCGACTTCCCGATGTGCGGGGAAGATATGTTCCCCAAAGCTGGGCCATAAAACGCTCTATGATCCTTGTAGGTTTAGCGCTTCTTCTTTTATTATAATAATAATAGGCCATGAAAGAAAAAACAGGAACTTCTTTGTAAATAGAAACAGGAACTAAAAATAGATAATTAGATCAGGTGGAGTCCCCTTACCAAACCCAAGCAGAGCGGGACGCCCACACCCACATTTAGATTTTGCCACCGAAGTGGCTAGTTTATTGTGCACCCCATATCCATCCTGTGGACGGTAGCGCAAGAGCATATGGATACACAAAAGACCTAGGCACTAGGCCCCAAAAGGGTTAACAATTGTACATTTGGGTTTATATCTACATTTCAATTATCTGTTACAAGCAGGTATCTTATTTCATGAATAAGATATCTTGACATGTCACATAGGTTATTATATTGTCTATCTCTATATTCCTCAATAAGTGCACAATTAAGCACATAGTGTTCAAGACAGTGACCATATGCCTGATCACATAATTTGCATTTAGTTTGATCATCATCTGTGTCTCCCAAACTGTCAGAAGTACCTGTAGCCAAGCCTAAGCCTGGCCACTACAACATCAGTCTGTTCACATTGCAAGTTGCTCCACAAACATGCCCATCTGTGCTCGCATTATCATGAGCACAGATAGGCACGTTCATGGAAATTAATTTGGATTTATATCTACAGTTCACTTATCTGTTACAAGCAAATTTAGGAAATTTGCTTAGAATAAGTGGTATCCTACCTTCACTAATAAGATATCTTGACATGTCACATAGGTTATTATACTGTCTATCTCTATATTCCTCAATAAGTGGACAATTCAGCACATAGTGTTCAAGACAGTGACCATATGCCTGATCACATAATTTGCATTTAGTTTGATCATCATCTGTGTATCTCCCAAACTGCCAGAAGTACTTGTAGCCAAGCCGAAGCCTGGCAACTACAACATCAGTCAGTCTGTTCACATTGCAAGTTGCTCCATAGACATACTTATCTACATTTATGTTATCATAGTGGGTTATAGATCTACTCAGGCTTCTAACTGCATTCCTATAGCTATCATTTTCATTATTTATTTCTCTCCTAATATTATTCCTAATGCTAGACACAGATATACCAAAGTTATATTCTACATTCTCCTTATGGGTGCTCTTCTTGGCTAACATATCAACTTTATCATGAAGGAGTAATCCAATGTGTGACGGAATCCATAGCAAATGTACTTTAATTCCTTTGTCCCGGATTTTTGAGTATCTATACCTGGCTTCTCCAATGAGCATGCTGTTAGAGTCATTATAGGAGTCAAGAGCCTTCAATGATGACATAGAATCAGTAATGATGATAGAGTCAAGCTCAGTCACAAGTTTATAAAATTGCTCACAAACAGTGTCCAGAATATCTTGCTGCCAATTTTGTCAAGGCTGGGAACTAAAGCAGTCATAGTACTAGGGGGAGAGAGCACAACTTTGTAGTACCCACAGTCAGTGGCCAGGCTTCAAACACATTTTATTGTACAGCAATTAAACTTAAAAATTAAAATTAAAATTCTTTATTTCTCTGTTAATATTACAATGTGGGGTTTACATGTTTTATGGTATTATTACATATTATAAAGTACTTATTACAAGAAGGCCACTAGTATGCTTAGGTATGCCTAGGCATTTCGGGCAGACTAATACTAGATCTTACTCTATATTGACACAATAATTATACTGGTATTAAGGTTAGGTAATTGTAGTGATTAACTAGATTTACAAAATTGAGGTAGTTCAAAATATTTAAGAACTTAACAATTAGTTTTTCTATTATTGGAAATGGTCTCGTTTTGACATGATACAGTTTCTATATTGAAGTGTCTTAGGCAAACTTATGACTAACTTAAGAATTATGAATCAATAGTTGTATTCAGAATTTTATGTTTACAGTCATGTGTAAATTAAGGGGAATCACAGATATCAATAAGTGTATTTTGTTGTGAATATGTGTAATATAAAGTAGTTTTCATGTGGTTAGCTGCCGGTAAGTGAGATAAGATGTTTTTTAATGGTGCTTTTGAAAATGGAGGTTGTGTCTGCAGTTTTTCTGTCTGGTATTATGTCTATGGGTCCTGTCAACTATCAAAGGGATGGAACAGACTGTCTGCACATGTCAAAGCCAGTCATAACATGAACCAGTTCAAGAAGAACCATAAGGTGGCTGATGAATGTAGCCATAGAAAGGGAGTTTTAGTTAGTTTGATATCTTTATTATGCACCCCATACCCATCCTGTGGGCGGTAGTCAAAAGATTACAGAGGTACATAATGGGTCCAGGGACTGGACCTCAAAGTTTGATAGCTGAGCAAGTTACAAAGGTAATGAACTCAGATGGTCACAATCATGACAAGTTACAAAGGTATTTGCAGATTACAGAGGTATATATAGGGTCCAGAGACTGGGCCCCAAAGTTTTGATAGCTGAACAAGGTACAATGGTAATTAATTCACTAGTTACAAGGTAATGAATCATGTAAGTAAATTTACTTACGTCTGTACATGGTTGCACTCATGAACAAATTATAAAGCAATGAGCAATCTATTAGTCTACACCCAGCCACAACTGTAATGAGTTATTGGTGCAAATTTTAATTGTTGGGTCACACACACACACATATACATATACACATACACACGCATACATGTATATACATACACACATACACATACACACATGTACATACACACACACACACACACCGGTGGCCTAGTGGGTAAAGCTCTTGCTTCACGCACGGAGGGGCCGGGTTCAATTCCCGGTGGGGCAGAAACATTTCGAAGTGTTTCCTTACATACACATACACACACATATATACAACAGGCCTAGTGTCTAATTGACATGTGCCTAGGACAAAATGGTAACTAACGTGTCAATGCTTTATTTACAGGGAGCAAAGTCAGGGTATTTTTCCAGAATGGTCTGTAATATACCACTGTGGATAAAATACTTTGACATATCTTGAACATTTCTGAATGAGTAGTCTCTGAATTCATTAATTTTATCGCACTCCAGTACATAAAAAGGAGGAGAATGATTTTTTATTTTTTTAGCTAACACACATGTAAATATAAATAACTCATTTTACCTTATTCCTAGTATATCTCCTTT
>WNWK01027854.1:0-25918 GCA_009830355.1 Cherax destructor | reverse complement strand
CTAGGTCCTCTCTCTCTCTCTCCCTGCTCCACGAGCTTTATCAAACCTAGTCTTAAAACTATGTATGGTTCCTATGTGTGTGTGTGTGTGTGTGTGTGCGTGTTGGTTGCCTTTTTGTCCTGTGCACATGTCGATTGAAGGCTGGTCCTGTTGTGTGTGCGTGTGTGTGTATGTATATATGTGTGTACTCACCTAATTGTACTCACCTAATTGTGGTTGCAGGGGTCGAGACTCAGCTCCTGGCCCCGCCTCTTCGCTGTCTGCTACTGGGTCTCTGCTCTCCCTGCTCCATGAGCTTTATCATACCTTGTCTTAAAACTATGTATGGTTCCTGCCTCCACTATATCTTTCTCTAGACTATTCCACTTCCTGACTACTCTGTGGCTGAAGAAATGCTTCCTAACATCCCTTTGACTCATCTGAGTCTTCAGCTTCCAGTTGTGTCCCCTTGTTTCTGTGTTCCCTCTCTGGAACATCCTGTCACTGTCTACCTTGTCAATTCCCCGCAGTATTTTGTATGTCGTTATCATGTCTCCTCTGACCCTTCTTTCCTCCAGTGTTGTTAGTCCTATTTCCCTCAACCATTCTTCATAAGACAGACCCCTGAGTTGTGGAACTAACCTTGTCGCAAACCTTGAACTTTCTCTAGTTTCTTTACGTGCTTGACCAGGTGTGGGTTCCAGACTGGTGCTGCATATTCTAGTATGGGCCTGACGTACACGGTATACAGTGTCTTGAACGATTCCTTGTTAAGGTAACGGAACGCTAATCTTAGGTTTGCCAGCTCTTTCTGGCCTTCCCATTTAATCCTTTGCCTCTTGGTATAAACCGTTCCTCTGCCTCCTTGCACTTTGCCCCTACGTATTCCATCATTTCATTTATTGTCAGTCCTTCCATTTCCCCTTCCCACTGAACGTCCTGCAGGAAATTCCTCATGCCCGTGTAGTTTCCTCTTTTAAAGTCTGGTTTGTCTCTATCAGTACTGTTTTCCCTCTCCACCTGTAGCTCTACAATGTACTCAAAGCTAATAATAATATTAGTAATAATAATAATAATAATAATAATTTATTTGGACATGATACAAAGAATTACATTTGGTTATTGAGATTACATGAGGTGTACATGCCTAAAGCCCCTAATATGCAGGGCATTTTGGGCAGACTTAAAATTAACTTAAAACTAAATTGTAAGAATTTTTGTAGATAGTTTACAATGAGTATAGGTAAGTATTTAAGCTATGAAATTTGAACATAGTTTAGACATGACATTTTTTAAACATAGTTTTGTACTTTTGTCTTCATTATAAAATTAATTAAATAAGATTAAACAAATTAAAGCAATAGTAATAATAAAATAATAAAAAGTTATGGTTGATAATTTATAAAATAAGTAAAGTTGCATATCTAAGTTATAAAGTTTGAATATAAGTTGAACATATCAATTAATTGTAGCAATTTATTGTAGCAATGCAACTAATTGAGTGAGATAACAATTTAAAACAATTAATTGCATTGCAGTTAGTTTACGTGGTCATTATAATGTAAGTGTTGTGGAAATAATTAGCTACCTGGAGTCTACCTGGAGAGAATTCCAGGGGTCAACGCCCCCGCGGCCCGGTCCGTGACCATCTGAGTTCATTACCTTTGTAACTTGCTCAGTTATCAAACTTTGAGGTCCAGTCCCTGGACCCATTATGTACCTCTGTAATCTTTTGACTACCGCCCACAGGATGGGTATGGGGTGCATAATAAAGATATCAAACTAACTCTTTTCTTTTGCCTTGTATTTTGTCCTTCATTTTATTCGCCTTTTCCTCCCTCTGTGTTCTCGCGGGCAGCTAGCCTCATTGCAGTGCTCCCTTCCTAGAATATGACTGTCTCCACTACTACTATTACTACTACTACCACTTCCACTACTTACTCCATTATTTCCCCACTCTCTTGTACCCTCCCCTGTCTGCCTGCCTATAAATACCCCTTCCTCCGTCTCTGTGTGTTCGGTCACAGTCCTCACCATCACATCAGGCCAACGATCTCGTCTGTGCATAATCGATTACGCCTCTAATTACCCTGGACCTTCGTCTTATCTTCACCATCAGGATTTGTGCGTCGGTGGCAGCCTACCCAAGGGCAGGAAGCCTCCCTCTGCACTCCTGTTGCTGCCTGAAGTCTCAAAGCCATACAGCCGCTCACAGCCAGTGTGCCTCTTCTCTCAGGGCATACAGCGCCCCATCAAGCTACAGTTCACTTCCTCAGTGTCCTGCGCCTCCAGGATTGGTGCGTCGGTGGCTGCCTACCCAAGGGCAGGTAGCCTCCCTCTGCACTCCTGGTGCTTCTCCTCGCCGCTCACAGACAGTGTTGGCTCTCCTTCCAGGGCATACAGTGCCCCATCAAGCTACAGTTCACCTCAGTGTCCTACGCCTCCAGGATTGGTGCGTCGGTGGCTGCCTTCCCAAGGGCAGGTAGCCTCCTCTGCACTCCTGTTGCTGCCTGAAGTCTCCAAGCCATACAGCCAGTGGTGCCTCTCCTCGCCGCTCACAGCCAGTGTTGGCTCTCCTCTCAGGGCATACAGTGCCCCATCAAGCTACAGCTCACCTCCTCAGTGTCCTGCGCCTCCAGTGTCAGACTCTACAAGCAAAATTTAATTAAAGAAATAGCCAGGCAAGTACGCGTGTCTACTACTCACACGTACTTTCCTCACAGATTTGGCCATTTGTCATCGCCACATCTTTACGCAACTAGATGATGCCTTCGATGCCTTCCACCTCACTCCCCTTCCCACTCCCCTCTACCGCCCTCTTCTGCCTCTAAGGCCTATCCTACCTCTTCCAAAACCAATTCTTTCTCGCTGAACCTCAAATACTCTAATTCTGATGCCACTAACCATCCTGAAAATTTATTATTCCAGATCACGGGTGAACCTCAACTTAAAATCTTTAAGACACACTCAGGCTTCAAACTCCTTCTTGACAGACAATCCTACGAAACGTACACCTCAACCTCGACCAGACAACAATTGCTAGACGCCGGCTTCACTATTATTTGGACTCCTGAGCACCGTGCCAAAAGTACGGTCATTGCTAAACATGTAGACTATTCTCTCCTGACTGCCTATGACACAGACAAAGAAGACTTAATCAAAGACATTAGTACAAAGAACAAAGTCTCTGTTGACGATATTTACAGACCTGATAACTCTACAATCCTCAAAATACGCTGTTCAACTCCTTCTGACGCCTCTATTCTCTTCAACCAAGGAATCCTTGCCAAGACTATCCGCATTCCTCCAAACACTCTCTTCACTCCAAACTTCCACCCCATCACACAATGTCTAAAATGCTACAAATTCGGACACGACAAAAATACATGCACATCCAAACAAATCTGCTCCAGATGTTCAGCAACTGGCCACTTCTGGAATACATGCAACCTCTCCCTTAAATGTTCTAACTGCGGCGGGTCACACACTGCAGTTGCAAATTCCTGCCCTACTAAAAAAGACATTCTCTCCTCCCTCAGAGCAAGCCAACCCCCCTCCCTCCCCAATCCCTTCCCTACACCTCTCTCCCCTACCAAATCTCCTCCCCACCCACAATGCCTGGGCAACTCCACGCACTTGGTCTACCTCTTCTTCCCCAAACCCTTCCTCTATTCTACACACATCAAACACCAACACACAGACTACAAGCACCTCTCCACCTACACCTATACCCACAATAGACTACAAAACTAACTGTCAAGTCGCCACTGCTGCTTACTCTGCGATGGCATCTCTCAACTTACCAATCAGACTACTCACATATCCTTAACCTAATCTTGAATGCTAACAATCTTCCCTCTCTAATTATCCCTCCTTCCTGCTTCTCTTCTAAGCCCCTCCAACCTCTCCCTCCGACCTCTCTCATCACCCCTCTTCCTACCCCCACCAGCTCTCCTCCTCCCCCACCTCTCTTCACATCAACCCTTCCCACCAACACCCTCCTGCTGCCGCTACCCCTCCCCACCTCATCCCTTACCAAAGCTTCCACTTCCTCTGCATCCACCTTCGCCCACTCCTCATCCACCACATCCAAGACTTCATCCAGGTCCAACTCCACCTCCTCCAGACAAAATCCACTCAATCCTAAACCTGCCCCAAATTCTGACAGACAGACCAAAGCACATAAAAGCAGATCCATCTCTTCCTCCTCCAGGAAGCGGGTCCGTAACACCCACACATCCACCGATGGCACCCCTATCACAGGCTTTAATCTAAACTCCTCCCCTGACATTAACATTGCTAAGACGAAACCATTAAATCATGTTTAAGGTGATTCAGTTCAACGTACGTTCTTACTTTATAATTAGACACCTACTGGCCGAACTCCTTGAAGCAGAGAGGCCAGATATTGTCTTACTAAACAGTACCTGCCTCAAAGCCCCTCAACGTATCCGTCATTATGGTTATACTGCACTCCAGTCCCCTACGATCCCCACGATGGGGTTGCCATCCTTGTCAAATCCAACATAAAACATGAATTTCTCCCAATCCCTTTTATTCACCAACACTGTCTTGCGGTCAGAATACACACCCACCTTGGCCCCTTCATCTTCTTCACTACCTATGCTCGCCCAAACACTATTCTCAACATACACGACCTTTCCTTAGTCTTCAACTACACCAACACACCAACATACCTACTTGCTGACATGAATGCCAAACACAACGCCTTTCATCACACCAGTAACAACCAACTTGGTCACCAATTACTCAACTTCACAAACCATAAACACCTAATTCACCTCGGCCCAGACTTCAACACCTTCTACAACCACATGGGCCAAGGAAACCCGATATCATTCTGGCAAACCGAGCTAGCTCTATCTTCCAACACTACATCTCACCTGGCCCTATTACAGGCTCTGATCACATCCCAGTCATCTTACACATCTCTTCCAACCCTATCCTCATCCCAGCAAGACCTTCCTTCTCCTACAAGAACGCTGACTGGGATGCTTTCAACAACACATAGATAATACTAACCTCACCTATGACTACAACAACAAACCTATCTCTGACATTGACACTCAACTTGATCTCATCCAAGACACCATTACACAAGCAGCCAACTCCGCAATACCAAAGACAACTCACACCACTCGTTATTCTTTCAAACCCTCAATCAGAACAAGAAGATTAATTATATGCTACCACAACCGCTTCCTCTACAACACACATAGATTTAATCAAGTCCGATTAGATCTCACTTACCTCAGAAACAACATTCTACACAGTCTAGACCAAGACCACAACTCTCATTGGTCACAGCTCATACTACAAGCAGACAAACAGCGAATTAAAAACTCCAAAGACTTCTGGAACTTTATCAAAAATCCGAGGTACCACACCCACCAACAAATTCAAACACATCACCCACAACAACACACACATCTCAGACCCGCAGGCTGCTACAAACATCTTCAAACACATCTGGGAGAACATCTTCCACCCTCACCCACCCCACCCTAACGCCATCCAACACATTCAGAACATAGAACACTGGAACACTACACACACACACGAAACAACACCAGACAGCCACATCCATCTGGACTCCTTACTTCCTCCCAAGAACTCGACACTCCTTTCACCAACACAGACATTAAAACTCTCCTCAGACACCTTCCTCCCAAGGCTCCTGGTGCCTCTGGCCTAAATCATATTATCCTAAAACACCTTCCTGACTCTATCATTACTTCCTACACAAACCTCCTCAATGCCTCCCTTGCTTCTGGTTACTTCCTTCACTCTTCAAAGCTGCTACCGCTATCCTCCTTCCCAAACCCAATAAAGACCACTCTGACCCTAGAAACTATCGCCCTATCAGCCTCCTCGAAACATTAGGTAAACTCTTTGAAAAACTTATCAACCATCGTCTTCGCAGATACCTGGAACACAACTCACTTCTTTCTAACGGCCAGTTTGGCTTCAGAACTCACAGATCTACACAGGATGCCATTAACATCATTCTCAACTACATCCACATAAACACAAAACAAAGAAACAGGACAGCCCTGGTTGCAAAAGACGTTGAAAAAGCTTTTGACACTGTCTGGCATGTAGGGCTCAAACACAAACTCTGCACTAACTTTAACCTGCCTCTCACTACTCGAAACTCCTCTGCAACTTCCTTGACGGCCGCACCATGAGAATCAAATTCCAAGGCTGCTACTCTGACTACTTCACACTAAATGCTGGAGTACCCCAGGGATCTGTCCTCTCCCCTACCCTCTACATTTTATACACTAACGACATTCCAACACCTGTATACCACAACTCCATCACACTATCCTATGCAGACGACATTACACAACTCACCACTCACGCCAATATAGATACACTCTCACACAAAACACAGAATGAGGTCGACAGGATTGCCTTCTGGGAACAAAAATGGAGGATCAAAACCAATGCAGCTAAATCCAGCATTACATATTTTAACTATAGGAAACGTGATCCTCCATTACCTGTCGAGCTCAGAACAGCTGACACCCGCACCTACATCCCCATCACACAATCTGTCACAGTCCTTGGCATTAATCTTGACTACCTTCTTTGCTTACACAGGCACATTCACTCAAAGCATGCAGTAGCTAGCAAGGCCCTTGCGGGCCTCTACAAGCTGAAACATGCCTCCCAACGCACCAAACTACACCTCTATAAATCCCTAATACGCCCTCTGATAACTTACTCTCCTCTAGCCTCTCTCTTGCAGCCAAAACAAACTTACTTAAACTGCAGCGTGTCCAGAACAAGGCTCTGCGCTGGGTGCTTGATGTCAGATGGGAAGACTTCGCCACAAGCGAATCTCTCCATGCCCAGTTAGACATCCCTGCGCTGAATATGTACTAGGAGACTCTCAGTGACAGACAGATAGACAAACTTGAGACACGACATGACTACTGGACCTCTCTCCTTGACGAAGACATTCGTAGACCCACAAACCAACACAACCTTTTCTATTCCTTGTATGATCCTGCTCCTAACCCTATTTACAAATAACCTTTGATTCTATGTCAGATACCTTGAGCTGTTCGACCCTCTGACCCACTTTAGCCTTAGCTGCTGGGTTAAGCCCTGGCTCAACTTCTACACTCCTCTCTAGCGGTAATCTTCACCTGTCCCGTCCTCCCCGCTCACCCCACAGAAGTCTCATCAACAGGAGAGCCTGCTATTCCTGTTCTCAAGTCTGCCCCACGATCGCCTTAGCTGCTGGGTTAAGCCCTGGCTCTATTTCTACGACTAAGAAGACTCCTCTCCAGCGCTATTCTTCGTCTGTACCGTCTTCCCCTCTCATCCCATTGGGATCTTACCTGTACTTATTCGATTCGATTCTGTGTGTTCACACATCACACACATCAGGCCAACGATCTCGTCTGTGCATAATCGATTACGCCTCTAATTACCCTGGACCTTCGTCTTATCTTCACCATCAGGATTTGTGCGTCGGTGGCAGCCTACCCAAGGGCAGGAAGCCTCCCTCTGCACTCCTGTTGCTGCCTGAAGTCTCAAAACCATACAGCCGCTCACAGCCAGTGTGCCTCTTCTCTCAGGGCATACAGCGCCCATTCAAGCTACAGTTCACTTCCTCAGTGTCCTGCGCCTCCAGGATTGGTGCGTCGGTGGCTGCCTACCCAAGGGCAGGTAGCCTCCCTCTGCACTCCTGGTGCTTCTCCTCGCCGCTCACAGACAGTGTTGGCTCTCCTTCCAGGGCATACAGTGCCCCATCAAGCTACAGTTCACCTCAGTGTCCTGCGCCTCCAGGATTGGTGCGTCGGTGGCTGCCTTCCCAAGGGCAGGTAGCCTCCTCTGCACTCCTGTTGCTGCCTGAAGTCTCCAAGCCATACAGCCAGTGGTGCCTCTCCTCGCCGCTCACAGCCAGTGTTGGCTCTCCTCTCAGGGCATACAGTGCCCCATCAAGCTACAGCTCACCTCCTCAGTGTCCTGCGCCTCCAGTGTCAGACTCTACAAGCAAAATTTAATTAAAGAAATAGCCAGGCAAGTACGCGTGTCTACTACTCCACACGTACTTTCCTCACAGATTTGGCCATTTGTCACCGCCACATCTTTACGCAACTAGATGATGCCTTCGATGCCTTCCACCTCCTCCCCTTCCCACTCCCTCTACCGCCCTCTTCTGCCTCTAAGGCCTATCCTACCTCTTCCAAAACCAATTCTTTCTCGCTGAACCTCAAATACTCTAATTCTGATGCCACTAACCATCCTGAAAATTTATTATTCCAGATCACGGGTGAACCTCAACTTAAAATCTTTAAGACACACTCAGGCTTCAAACTCCTTCTTGACAGACAATCCTACGAAACGTACACCTCAACCTCGACCAGACAACAATTGCTAGACGCCGGCTTCACTATTATTTGGACTCCTGAGCACCGTGCCAAAGTACGGTCATTGCTAAACATGTAGACTATTCTCTCCTGACTGCCTATGACACAGACAAAGAAGACTTAATCAAAGACATTAGTACAAAGAACAAAGTCTCTGTTGACGATATTTACAGACCTGATAACTCTACAATCCTCAAAATACGCTGTTCAACTCCTTCTGACGCCTCTATTCTCTTCAACCAAGGAATCCTTGCCAAGACTATCCGCATTCCTCCAAACACTCTCTTCACTCCAAACTTCCACCCCATCACACAATGTCTAAAATGCTACAAATTCGGAAACGACAAAAATACATGCACATCCAAACAAATCTGCTCCAGATGTTCAGCAACTGGCCACTTCTGGAATACATGCAACCTCTCCCTTAAATGTTCTAACTGCGGCGGGTCACACACTGCAGTTGCAAATTCCTGCCCTACTAAAAAAGACATTCTCTCCTCCCTCAGAGCAAGCCAACCCCCTCCCTCCCCAATCTCTTCCCTACACCTCTCTCCCTACCAAATCTCCTCCCCCACCCACAATGCCTGGGCAACTCCACGCACTTGGTCTACCTCTTCTTCCCCAAACCCTTCCTCTATTCTACACACATCAAACACCAACACACAGACTACAAGCACCTCTCCACCTACACCTATACCCACAATAGACTACAAAACTAACTGTCAAGTCGCCACTGCTGCTTACTCTGCGATGGCAATCTCTCAAGCTTACCAATCAGACTACTCACATATCCTTAACCTAATCTTGAATGCTAACAATCTTCCCTCTCTAATTATCCCTCCTTCCTGCTTCTCTTCTAAGCCCTCTCCAACCTCTCCCTCCGACCTCTCTCTCATCACCCCTCTTCCTACCCCCACCATCTCTCCTCCTCCCCACCTCTCTTCACATCAACCCTTCCCACCAACACCCTCCTGCTGCCGCTAGGCACCCCTCCCCCACCTCATCCCTTACCAAAGCTTCCACTTCCTCTGCATCCACCTTCGCCCACTCCTCATCCACCACATCCAAGACTTCATCCAGGTCCAACTCCACCTCCTCCAGACAAAATCCACTCAATCCTAAACCTGCCCCAAATTCTGACAGACAGTTAGTTTGATATCTTTATTATGCACCCCATACCCATCCTGTGGGCGGTAGTCAAAAGATTACAGAGGTACATAATGGGTCCAGGGACTGGACCCCAAAGTTATGATAGCTGAGCAAGTTACAAAGGTAATGAACTAACAAGCTACAAAGGTAATGAACTCACAAGTTACAAAGGTAATGAAACATGTAAGTAAATTTACTTACTTACGTTTATACATGGTTACAATCATGAACAAATTATAACGCAATGAACACTTCACTAGTCTACACCCAGTCACAACTGTAATGAGTTCTTGGTGCAAATTTTATTGTTGGGTCACACATACACACTTACATATACACATACACACACACACATACACACACATATATACATACACACACACGCACACACAACAGGCCCAGCCTTCAATCGACATGTGCACAGGACAAAAAGGCAATCAACACGCGCGCGCACACACACACACACACACACACACACGTGTGTAGCAATGCTTTATTTACAGGGAGCAAAGTCAGGGTATTTTTCCAGAATGGTCTGTAATATACCACTGTGGATAAAATACTTTGACATATCTTGAACATTTCTGAGTGAGTTGTCTCTGAATTCATTAATTTTGTCGCACTCCAGTACATAATGACGCAGGGTGTGACAATAATCCAACTGACAAAGTTTACATTTTGTTTGGTCTACATCTGGTGGTTGTGATTTAACCTGCCAGACAGACCAAAGCACATAAAAGCAGATCCATCTCTTCCTCCCCCTCCAGGAAGCGGGTCCGTAACACCCACACATCCACCGATGGCACCCCTATCACAGGCTTTAATCTAAACTCCTCCCCTGACATTAACATTGCTAAGACGAAACCATTAAATCATGTTTAAGGTGATTCAGTTCAACGTACGTTCTTACTTTATAATTAGACACCTACTGGCCGAACTCCTTGAAGCAGAGAGGCCAGATATTGTCTTACTAAACAGTACCTGCCTCAAAGCCCCTCATTATGGTTATACTGCACTCCAGTCCCCCTACGATCCCCACGATGGGGTTGCCATCCTTGTCAAATCCAACATAAAACATGAATTTCTCCCAATCCCTTTTATTCACCAACACTGTCTTGCGGTCAGAATACACACCCACCTTGGCCCCTTCATCTTCTTCACTACCTATGCTCGCCCAAACACTATTCTCAACATACACGACCTTTCCTTAGTCTTCAACTACACCAACACACCAACATACCTACTTGCTGACATGAATGCCAAACACAACGCCTTTCATCACACCAGTAACAACCAACTTGGTCACCAATTACTCAACTTCACAAACCATAAACACCTAATTCACCTCGGCCCAGACTTCAACACCTTCTACAACCACATGGGCCAAGGGAAACCTGATATCATTCTGGCAAACCGAGCTAGCTCTATCTTCCAACACTACATCTCACCTGGCCCTATTACAGGCTCTGATCACATCCCAGTCATCTTACACATCTCTTCCAACCCTATCCTCATCCCAGCAAGACCTTCCTTCTCCTACAAGAACGCTGACTGGGATGCTTTCAAGCAACACATAGATAATACTAACCTCACCTATGACTACAACAACAAACCTATCTCTGACATTGACACTCAACTTGATCTCATCCAAGACACCATTACACAAGCAGCCAACTCCGCAATACCAAAGACAACTCACACCACTCGTTATTCTTTCAAACCCTCAATCAGAACAAGAAGATTAATTATCTGCTACCACAACCGCTTCCTCTACAACACACATAGATTTAATCAAGTCCGATTAGATCTCACTTACCTCAGAAACAACATTCTACACAGTCTAGACCAAGACCACAACTCTCATTGGTCACAGCTCATACTACAAGCAGACAAACAGCGAATTATAAACTCCAAAGACTTCTGGAACTTTATAAAAAAATCCGAGGTACCACACCCACCAACAAATTCAAACACATCACCCACAACAACACACACATCTCAGACCCGCAGGCTGCTACAAACATCTTCAAACACATCTGGGAGAACATCTTCCACCCTCACCCACCCCACCCTAACGCCATCCAACACATTCAGAACATAGAACACTGGAACACTACACACACAACGAAACAACACCAGACAGCCACATCCATCTGGACTCCCTTACTTCCTCCCAAGAACTCGACACTCCTTTCACCAACACAGACATTAAAACTCTCCTCAGACACCTTCCTCCCAAGGCTCCTGGTGCCTCTGGCCTAAATCATATTATCCTAAAACACCTTCCTGACTCTATCATTACTTCCTACACAAACCTCCTCAATGCCTCCCTTGCTTCTGGTTACTTCCCTTCACTCTTCAAAGCTGCTACCGCTATCCTCCTTCCCAAACCCAATAAAGACCACTCTGACCCTAGAAACTATCGCCCTATCAGCCTCCTCGAAACATTAGGTAAACTCTTTGAAAAACTTATCAACCATCGTCTTCGCAGATACCTGGAACACAACTCACTTCTTTCTAACGGCCAGTTTGGCTTCAGAACTCACAGATCTACACAGGATGCCATTAACATCATTCTCAACTACATCCACATAAACACAAAACAAAGAAACAGGACAGCCCTGGTTGCAAAAGACGTTGAAAAAGCTTTTGACACTGTCTGGCATGTAGGGCTCAAACACAAACTCTGCACTAACTTTAACCTGCCTCTCACTACTCGAAAACTTCTCTGCAACTTCCTTGACGGCCGCACCATGAGAATCAAATTCCAAGGCTGCTACTCTGACTACTTCACACTAAATGCTGGAGTACCCCAGGGATCTGTCCTCTCCCCTACCCTCTACATTTTATACACTAACGACATTCCAACACCTGTATACCACAACTCCATCACACTATCCTATGCAGACGACATTACACAACTCACCACTCACGCCAATATAGATACACTCTCACACAAAACACAGAATGAGGTCGACAGGATTGCCTTCTGGGAACAAAATGGAGGATCAAAACCAATGCAGCTAAATCCAGCATTACATATTTTAACTATAGGAAACGTGATCCTCCATTACCTGTCGAGCTCAGAACAGCTGACACCCGCACCTACATCCCCATCACACAATCTGTCACAGTCCTTGGCATTAATCTTGACTACCTTCTTTGCTTACACAGGCACATTCACTCAAAGCATGCAGTAGCTAGTGGCCCTTGCGGGCCTCTACAAGCTGAAACATGCCTCCCAACGCACCAAACTACACCTCTATAAATCCCTAATACGCCCTCTGATAACTTACTCTCCTCTAGCCCTCTCTCTTGCTGCCAAAACAAACTTACTTAAACTGCAGCGTGTCCAGAACAAGGCTCTGCGCTGGGTGCTTGATGTCAGATGGGAAGACTTCGCCACAAGTGAGTCTCTCCATGCCCAGTTAGACATCCCTGCGCTGAATATGTACTGGAAGACTCTCAGTGACAGACAGATAGACAAACTTGAGACACAACATGACTACTGGACCTCTCTCCTTGACGAAGACATTCGTAGACCCACAAACCAACACAACCTTTTCTATTCCTTGTATGATCCTGCTCCTAACCCTATTTACAAATAACCTTTGATTCTATGTCAGATACCTAGAGCTGTTCGACCCTCTGACCCACTTTAGCCTTAGCTGCTGGGTTAAGCCCTGGCTCAACTTCTACACTCCTCTCTAGCGGTAATCTTCACCTGTCCCGTCCTCCCCGCTCACCCCACAGAAGTCTCATCAACAGGAGAGCCTGCTATTCCTGTTCTCAAGTCTGCCCCACGATCGCCTTAGCTGCTGGGTTAAGCCCTGGCTCTATTTCTACGACTAAGAAGACTCCTCTCCAGCGCTATTCTTCGTCTGTACCGTCTTCCCCTCTCATCCCATTGGGATCTTACCTGTACTTATTCGATTCGATTCGATTCTGTGTGTTAGTGTGACTTTGTAAATGGTCCAAGTCGGGCCGAAACGTCGTCGTAAGCTCCTCCCTTTTATATGTGCGGGTTTTGTGTGTATTGTTCCAGTCACGGTATTGTGCCTTTTTTGTTAGTTATTACAGGAGGGGCATCTATCATCGGCTTACTTTTAGCGCCATTTTCCGCTCTGCGGATAATTCTTTAACGGTTTTAGTGTGAAGCCGGTTACTAAACTTAGGTAGTTTGTGGGCGTCTCGCTCTGGTGGAGCCTGACAAGGGGTTCATCTGATCTAATTGGGAACTTCTAGTTTCTTTTTGTAATTACAAAGGAATCCCTGTGCCTTTCATGTGTAATCTGAGTGCTAGCACACTCTGTTCACACATCGAAGTCCGTGATTCGATTCCCGGTATGGGTGAAAACTTTAGGGCGTATTTATTATTATTATTATTATTATTATTATTATTATTATTATTATCATCATCATACGTACATCGGGAAGCCTGGCTTTGATATTATGTGTACCTATGCCTAAATAAACTTACTTACTTGGACTACTTTTCCATGGATTTGAATCCTGTTCATTGCACGAGTCGTTGACAGAGCTGACGGTAGTATCTTCCCGACTCCTCAGCTTTCTATATTTATACCCAACAGTAACAAAAATGGGAATTCTTATTGACAGTGCGATAATGACAGGCTCAATGGTAAGTATTATGTGACAGTCCACGTCCTCCTAGATAGTTAACTAATAGTCTTCAACTATTATAAATATATTAGCTGACGCTGATTCAATGAAGTTTCTTTTAAAAAATAAATTCAGCCCGTGTTCCAAGCAGCCTGCCCCTCAAGGGAGGTTCCTTGATGCTGGTGAGGGGCTCTTGATTTAGGGAATTGGATCTGTACTCCAGTTCCCTGAATTAAGCCTGAATACCTTCCATCCTCCCCCACATGCGCTGTATAATCCTACGGGTTTAGCGCTCCCCCATGATTATAATAATCCAAGCAGCCTGCACTCCTCTGACTTACCGGTAATGTAACACTTGCAATGCAAATAAGAACAGGAACAGAAGCACCAGAGTAGGTCTATTGGGCCATAATAAGCAGGTCCTTCATAAACCTAACTCTTCTCATTTATATATTTGTCCATCTTATTTTTAAAGGTATCGAAGGTACTAGCTTCGATCTTGGCAGATTGTGGAACAATTGTTTTTGCTGAATTAATACTGTATTATATCTTTTCTAAATTTGAATTTAACCAATTTGAACCCATTATTTCATGTTTATATCTCCATTATTTATACCTATATTATTGTATACTTAAGTGATATCTCCCCTCATTCTATATCTTTCAAGCAAGTGAAAATTCAGAACCCTCAGTCTATCTTTGTTTGAAAGATTCCTTATACACTGAATTTATCTTGTACCATGGTTCGGTTGGCAGTGTACTTACCTCACACATTTGAGTGTCCATGGTTCAATCCCCAACACGAGTGTAAATGTTGGGCATGTTTCCTTACACTTGCTGTCCCTGTTCACATGTCAGTAAGTAAGTACCTGGATGTTAGTCAACTGGTGTGGGTTGCATCCTGTAGGACAAGATTGAAGGACCCCAGCAGAAATGAAAGACAGTCCTCAATGACGCCCTGACTTTCTTAGCTTATCCTGGGTGGCTAACCCTCCAGGTTAAAAATCCGAACAAATCTTGTCTTATCTTATCCTTCTTTGTATGTTCTCCATTCTGCAGTATGGAGACTAGAGCTGAGCTGCATAATTCAGATTCAGATTCAGATTTTTATTTCCTTGCAAGTTGACAAAGTGGTTGACATATTGTAGGAAGTATATTTACATTGGTAGATTATAGTGAGGGTTTACAATGATTTTTTTTTTTTTTTTTTTGGTGCTTTCCCTAGTTCCGTGTCTCCACAAGTCCACCTGTGTCCCCTCAGATGAACTTCCTTCCTCACTTCCCCAGGTTCCGCATTTTTTATTATTTTTCTATTTTTTTTGTGCCTTCCCCAAGTCAGTGGTTCCCCACTTCCCCAAGGTCAGCGATTTTTTGGCCCCTCCCAGTGACTTCGCTGGATGAGAACTTGGTCTTGTCTAGCTGGTCTACTGTAGAGACAATGATTTATAGTGCAAAGAGAGCCACTGTCATGCCTTGGCATTACGAGCAGTCTAAACTTAATACATTACTGATTACTTAACACTAGACGTACAAAACATACAGTTTGATCAGGTTGCATTAATTATACAATAGGTTATACATCTATTAAATATGTGCTATTCAACATTTGCATGGGTTAAAATATGAGAATTTATTGTACTTTGAGCATTTACTTTTGGGGTTCTGGGGCTAGGGGAGTAACACAGTGAGCAATTATAATTTGAGGCGGTGGAGAGTGATTTGGTAGCTTTGTAGGTAAAGTTAAGTTAGCAGCAAGTGATCTTTGTTCATGTGTGCATCAGTTATCATGCTTCCTAATTTTTCACTAAATTGGTAAATGTTTGACTGCGGTACTCTGTAGATGTTTATCACTGTGAGAGGTTTTTGTTGGTCTTTGGATTTAAATTTAGCTATAATATATACAGCAACAGCTTACCACCTTTATGTACAAAAAGTTTCTCAAGTACTGTCACCAATTATTGCAACACTTCAACAAATCCATCGAATCTCCACCTTCCCATCAATTCTCAAAATAGCGAGGGTCATCACTTGAATAACTATAGACCAATATCTAACTTAACTCTACTCTCTAAAATCTTTGAAAAATTAATTCATAGGGAGATCTATTCCTACCTCGTCTCACACAACATACTCAACCCCTGTCAGTTTGGATTCAGGACTAACAAAAGCACAAATGATGCTATTATACACATGCTAGAGATAATATACACCGCTCTCGATAAGAAAGAAGTCCCACTGGGAATCTTCATCGATTTACATAAAGCTTTTCATACAGTCGCTGTATAACCCTTGTGGTTTAGCGCTTCTTTGATTATAATAAAATTTTCATACAGTCGATCATGGTTTACTGCTCACAAAATTAACACACTACGGTATTAGAGGGCACTCACTCAACTACCTAAAGTCATACCTTAGTAACAGAAGCCAATGTGTGTACGCAAATGGAGCTAACTCTTCCACACAACAAATTACAGTCGGTGTCCCACAAGGAAGTGTCCTTGGACCACTCCTCTTCCTCATTTACATCAGTGACCTACCGAATCCATCACAATTACTCAAACCCATATTATTTGCAGATGACACTACATAATAATAATAATAATATAATAATAATATCTTTATTTACTACAAGTACATGTACATGGTATACAGGCCTAGCTGACATCAGTGACATACTACTATATAGAAAGTCCCTTGTTATGCTGAGCATTTCGGGCAGATTAGGTCAGTGTAATAGGATGCGACTCACACCAGTCGACTAACACCCAGGTACCCATTTTACTGATGGGGAACATAGACAACAGGTGTAAAGAAACACGCCCAATGTTTCTGCCCTGGCTGGTAATCGAGAGCTTTAGCCACCAGACCACCAGAGCCCAAACCCAGTCATACTTGCCAACACTGTTAATGTTGAATTGCAGAAAATATCTACCTGGATGAAGACTAATAAGCTTACTCTCAATACTGACAAAACCTATTTCATTCAGTTTGGAAACATAGCTACAAATGTTCCATTTAACATAATGCTCAATGGATCACCCATCACAAGACTCACAGAGGAAAAATTCCTAGGAATCCACCTTGACAGTATGTGCCACAATCGGCTCTCCTTGCACTGTATCATTCACTCATCTACCCTTATCTCACCTATGGCATTTGTGCATGGGGATCAACAACATTAAATCACCTTAGACCACTAATAACCCAGCAAAAGGCTGCAGTCAGAATGATGATAAATTCCCTCTAGACAGCATACTCCACCAATATTCAAAAGTCTAAAACTACTGCCGTAAAAACATTCACCCTTATTCCTGTGGCTACTACATACTACATAGAACACTACACTCAAACATAAATCCTCCACTCAAACTTCTCACCAACCTTAACAGGACTCACGACCATAACACAAGACACAGATGTCCATATCACCCTGTGTAAAAATTCTATGAACATAAAGGGCCCAAAAATCTGGAATTCATTACCAGTAAATACTAAAATAACACGATCTGAACATCAATTTTAGACTCTTCTCAAAAACCACCTACTCACCCTAAACTAATTACTCAATACAACCAAAAAATCTCCCAATTACCTAAATCTTAAAACTTCAAAACTAGATATCCAAAGTTCATACATAAATAAATACTACATTATAGTATAAATACCTGCCCAAAACAATACTACCTTACACCAAATTGAAGCATTCTCATACTGTAAACTACTTTTAACAATGCTCAAGTTATTTTCCCATAATATAATTTCAATATTTACTATTGATATAAACAACCTACAAAATACTTTCACCTTGTCCCAATGTAATATCCTTAGATTGTAATTTGAGTAAACTTACTGTCTGCTATAAATAAAAACAAATGTTTAATTATAACAAACTTGATCAATTTTTTTAGTATTAAGTAGTCTATAAGCCATTAGATTTAGTCTGCCCATAATGCCATGGCATGATAGTGGCTCTCTTTGCACTGCAATTCATTATTGTAATTACAAAATCTTGATGAAATAAAATATTATTATTATTATTTTCTATTACAGTAGACCGTCATTTAGCACGATAGTTACGTTCCTGAAAAAGTCGTGTTAGATAACTTCGTGTTAAATAATTAAAAGAACTTATGGGAAAAATAGGGTTACGTTCCTGGGAGACCCCAAAAAGCGAAACAAGTTTTTTTTAGACCAACGGATCTTACAAAAATAAAAGTGAATATGTAATTGTAGTTCATTATCGTGATGTATTATGTTGTTTTTACTGCTTAAGACTACAAATGTAACAGAAATAATAGTATTTACCTTAAATTGTGGGTGCTGGTGTTTGTGGATGATTGTGAAGAGAGTGGAGAGTTATGCTGTGGCCCTACTGGGCTGAGGTGGATAGTAGAGGTTCTGGAACTGAAGTCGATGGTTGTACTGAGTGCCTAACTTTAAGTCATTCAGTAAGTCATTCAGTCATTCAGTCAGTCAAGTCATTCAGTCAGTCAAGTCATTCATTCAGTCAGTAAGTCAGTCAAGTCATTCAGTCAGTAAGTCAGTCAAGTCATTCAGTCAGTAAGTCAGTCAAGTCATTCAGTCAGTAAGTCAGTCAAGTCATTCAGTCAGTCAAGTCATTCAGTCAGTAAGTCAGTCAAGTCATTCAGTCAGTAAGTCAGTCAAGTCATTCAGTCAGTCAGTCAAGTCATTCAGTCAGTAAGTCAGTCAAGTCATTCAGTCAGTAAGTCAGTCAAGTCATTCAGTCAGTAAGTCAGTCAAGTCATTCAGTCAGTAAGTCAGTCAAGTCATTCAGTCAGTAAGTCAGTCAAGTCATTCAGTCAGTAAGTCAGTCAAGTCATTCAGTCAGTAAGTCAGTCAAGTCATTCAGTCAGTAAGTCAGTCAAGTCATTCAGTCAGTAAGTCAGTCAAGTCATTCAGTCAGTAAGTCAGTCAAATCATTCAGTCAGTAAGTCAGTCAAGTCATTCAGTAAGTCAGTCAAGTCAGTAAGTCAGTCAGTCAAGTAAGTCAGTCAGTCAGTCAAGTAAGTCAGTCAAGTAACTCAGTCAAGTCATTCAGTCATTCAGTCAGTCAAGTCATTCAGTCATTTAGTCAGTCAAGTCATTCAGTCAGTAAGTCAGTCAAGTCATTCAGTCATTCAGTCAGTCAAGTCATTCAATCAGTCAAGTCATTCATTCAGTCAGTAAGTCAGTCAAGTCATTCAGTCAGTAAGTCAGTCAAGTCATTCAGTCAGTAAGTCAGTCAAGTCATTCAGTCAGTAAGTCAGTCAAGTCATTCAGTCAGTCAAGTCATTCAGTCAGTAAGTCAGTCAAGTCATTCAGTCAGTAAGTCAGTCAAGTCATTCAGTCAGTCAGTCAAGTCATTCAGTCAGTAAGTCAGTCAAGTCATTCAGTCAGTAAGTCAGTCAAGTCATTCAGTCAGTAAGTCAGTCAAGTCATTCAGTCAGTAAGTCAGTCAAGTCATTCAGTCAGTAAGTCAGTCAAGTCATTCAGTCAAGTCATTCAGTCAGTAAGTCAGTCAAGTCATTCAGTCAGTAAGTCAGTCAAGTCATTCAGTCAGTAAGTCAGTCAAGTCATTCAGTCAGTAAGTCAGTCAAGTCATTCAGTCAGTAAGTCAGTCAAGTCATTCAGTCAGTAAGTCAGTCAAGTCATTCAGTCAGTAAGTCAGTCGTCTTCAGTCAGTAAGTCAGTCAGTCTTCAGTCAGTAAGTCAGTCAAGTCATTCAGTAAGTCAGTCAAGTCAGTAAGTCAGTCAGTCAAGTAAGTCAGTCAGTCAGTCAAGTAAGTCAGTCAAGTAACTCAGTCAAGTCATTCAGTCATTCAGTCAGTCAAGTCATTCAGTCATTTAGTCAGTCAAGTCATTCAGTCAGTAAGTCAGTCAAGTCATTCAGTCAGTAAGTCAGTCAAGTCATTCAGTCAGTAAGTCAGTCAAATCATTCAGTCATTAAGTCAGTCAAGTCATTCAGTAAGTCAGTCAAGTCAGTAAGTCAGTCAGTCAAGTAAGTCAGTCAGTCAGTCAGTCAAGTAAGTCAGTCAAGTAAGTCAGTCAGTCAAGTCATTCAGTCATTCAGTCAGTCAAGTCATTCAGTCAGTCATCATTCAGTCAGTAAGTCAGTCAAGTCATTCAGTCAGTAAGTCAGTCAAGTCAGTCAGTCAAGTCAATCAGTCAGTCAGTCAGTAAGTCAAGTCAGTAAGTCAAGTCAGTAAGTCGGTCAAGTAAGTCAGTCAAGTCAGTAAGTCAGTAAGTCAGTCAAGTCAGTCAGTCAGTCAGTCAGTAAGTCAGTCAAGTCAGTCAGTCACACAAACTTATGTTTACCTCTTTTTGTGTGTACAAAGTAACACTTCATTACAGCCACGGGTTATGTCTTGTCTAATATCTTTTTCTTCGTTAATTCTAAGACTTAAATGCTTATACCTTTTCTTGCCACTTTGAGCAACACTTTGATTGCTTGGCAGATACAAGATATGTATATTAATTTAAAGATCAAAACACAATTCACTCTCTTTCATTCTTCACAAACACAGCTGGCTTGTAGCAGAGGACTTTTTTGACACGTATGAAATATGTACGAATGCTGGGATGGTGGGGTCCAGGATGGCTGGGGAAGGTGGGTGGTGTCCGCTGAACAACAACAAGACTGCTTGTGGGAATGGTTATTTGTTTTTCCTTCACGCAAACTGTAAGTAAGTTTATTCAGGTATACACAGATACAGTTACGAAGATTATCATACATAGCAGCATATGTGTAGAGAACCTAGGATAACCCAAAAAAGTCAGAGTGACTTAGTATTTCCATTGTCTGAATTATTTTGGGTTATCCTAGGTTCTCTACACATATGCTGCTATGTATGATAATCAATGTAACTGTACTTAACTAATTGTGGTTGCAGGGGTCGAGACTCAGCTCCTGGCCCTGTGTATCTGAATAAATTTACAGTTTGCGGGAAGGAAAAACAAATTCCCTTTTCCTCTAAGCACGAGGATTGGGCTTACACTTGAAATCACCTGATGCATTACCGAAAAGGAGCAAGGTGAAGCGATCCTTTGCTGTCTTGAAGCCTGGTGCACTTTTCTCTTGCTGACTGATATAAGTTCGTTTTGGCATTTTCTTCCAGAAAACACTTCTTTCGTCAGCATTAAGCACTTGATGTGGCTCATAGCCACCCTCAGTAGGACCCCCACGATCTACCGTGCGTTCAAAAATTTTTCCATTCCCGTGAAACGTGTAATATCATTTTTACGTCGTGTTAGATAATAATGTGCCGAAAATTCTTCAATCGTGCAATACCCGTAACGCGTAACATAATCTCGTGCTAAATGATGATCTACTGTATATTTTTATTAACACATGGGCCGTTTCTCACCAAGGCAGGGTGGCCCAAAAAAGAAAAACACTCCTCATCATTCACTCCATCACTGTCTTGCCAGAGGCATGCTTACACTACAGTTATAAAACTGCAACATTTAACATCCCTCTTTTGCCATACTCCTTGCACTCAAATGCATCCATGTATCTAAGATTGACTATCTAATTGTAACTGATTCTCTATCATCCATAAATGCTCTCAACTCATCAAGTATAACTTGTAGCATGCTTGTGTCAGAAGCCAGACACAGGTATGGTAGGATTGTGGATAGTAGAGTCAGAGTGCACATGCTATGGATTCCATCTCACATTGGTCTTCAGATGCATGATAGAACTGATAAATTGGCTAAGTTTTATGCTTTCAAAGAGGGGGTAGATTACAATCTTGGCTTGTCAGTTAGCAGTTTGAGAACAATAATACGAAAAGAACTTCAACTGAATTTTATTGACTTAAGACTCAGGGAGATTGACACCAGTCAGTCCATCTATCATCATTCTAGCATGCAGGAGGAGCCACATGTCTATGGTGCATCCAACAAAATAAGCAGGCTCTTGGATGTGACTACCACCCGCCTCCGGCTGGGTTACAAGTATCTTTGGCAGGTTAAATCACCACCACCAGATGTAGACCAAACAAAATGTAAACTTTGCAAGTTGGATTATTGTCACACCCTGCATCATTATGTACTGGAGTGGGATAAAATTAATGAATTCAGAGACAACTCACTCAGAAATGTTCAAGATATGTCAAAGTATTTTATCCACAGTGGTATATTACAGACCATTCTGGAAAAATACCCTGACTTTGCTCCCTGTAAATAAAGCATTACCACACATACGTGTGTTAGTTACCATTTTGTCCTAGGCACATGTCAATTAGACACTAGGCCTGTTGTATGTATGTGTGTGTGTGTGTGTGTAAGGAAACACTTCGAAATGTTTCGTGGGTGTATGTGTGTGTGTGACCCAACAATTAATATTTGAACCAATAACTCATTACAGTTGTGACCAGGTGTAGACTAGTAAATTGCTCATTGCTTTATAATTTGTTTATGATTGCAATCATGTATAAAAGTAAGTAAGTAAATTTACTTACATGATTCATTACATTTGAAACTTGTGAGTTCAATACCTTTGTACCTTGTTCAGCTATCAAAACTTTGGGGCCCAGTCTCTGGACCCATTATATACCTCTATAATCTGTAAATACTGTTGTAACTTGTCATGATTGTGACCAAATCTACCTGAGTTCATTACCTTTGTAATTTGCTCAGCTATCAAAACTTTGAGGCCCAGTCCCTGGACCCATTATGTACCTCTGTAATCTTTTGACTACCGCCCACAGGATGGTTATGGGGTGCTTAATAAAGATATTAAACTAAAAAAACTTCAGAGTGCAGGCACCTCCAGGACTCAAGTCCGGCCTGCCGGTTTCCCTGAATCCCTTCATAAATGTTATTTTGCTTCCACTCCAACAGCATGTCAAGTATTAAAAACCATTTGTCTCCATTCACTTTGATCAAATATGCTCACGCATGCTTGCTGGAAGTCCAAGCCCCTCACACACAAAACCTCCTTTACCCCCTCCCTCCAACATTTCCTAGGCCGATCCCTACCCCGCCTTCCCTCCACTACAGATTTATACACACTCGAAGTCATTCTACTTTGTTCCATCCTCTCTACATGTCCAAAGCACCTTAACAACCCTCCTCAGCCCTCTGGATAATAGTCTTGGTAATCTCGCACCTTCTCCTAATTTCCACACTACGAATTCACTGCATTATATTCACACCACACATTGATCTCAGTCATGACATCTCCATTGCCTCCAGCCTAATGATAATGATAGTGCGTAATAATAATAATAATAATAAGGATAGCGCATAATAATAATAATAATAATAATAAGTTCCCTTTAAGCATGATGTAAGACATGTGTCACTGCCTTATCTTATCTCCACTGCTGACAGTGGTGACATTTGATGAGCTCGTCTTATCTTATCACTCCACTAATGACAGTGGTGACATTTGATTAGTGTACACTGCTTTGCTTTATTTGTGTTACACAAACCTGTCTGTGTGTCTGTCTTTCTGTCTGCCTGTCCTCTTTAAGGGGGGCTCCTTGTCGCGGTAAAGAGGCTATCGGTCTGAGGAATTGGACCTCTTGGTCTTCTTCCTCAGACCGAACCTAATTACCCCCCAATCCCCCCTCCCTTTTTCCCATCTTCCCCATCCTCCCTTTTCCCTTTCCTCCTCCTCCTCCTCATCCCTCCCTTATTTCCTTCCCAGTTTTACCCTGGGAGCTTCTCTCCTCAGGCATTCTAGTTCCTAGGTAGGGGGAAGGGTATCGTGGTCCATCCCATTCCGTTGAGGTCCTTGGCGGTGGTGTAGTTTGCCGTGGAATCTGGATCGCCTGGGGATGTCCCGATCCCTCTCCGGTCACCCGGGGGGTGGCCTTGGGTATCTTTCAGGCGACGGGTGTATCTCTGGAGGCCACCTTCGGATTCCGGGGTGGTGGCCGATGGCGGTATGCTTGTGGCGGATATCCGGCCGCCCTCTCTTTTGTCCGCCGAGATGGCTCGGTGGATGTGAGGTTGCTATCCCGGATTGCTGGTTTACTGGCATGAAGGGTAGGGTATGGCACGGGTTCCATGCTGCATCTGCACCACTTGCGGTGTTGAGGTCTTCTTGGGCACGGAGGGGATTTACGCTCCTTTCATTCCTCCTAGGAGCTATTCCTCCACGTTCCCCCTTTTTTATTCTTTTTTATTTTTATTTTCTTTTCTTTCTTTTTTTTTCTTAAAAAGAAAGAAGTAACCTAACCATGGCTGACCCAATCCATGAACCCACTACCCCCGGGCCCCTTCCTGATACCGCACCCAGTACTGACCCTGCCTCGTTAACGGATGACTCTTTGGACACCTCTCATGCCCCTGTACCTCTTGCTGGTGCTGGTTCGTCACCTGCTTCAGGTACCGGGACCCGACTGGCCCTTTCAATACGTCTGACCTTTGCTCTTCTCTGACCTTGATTCCGCTTTCCTCGACGGTGCGGCAATTTTCGAATCGCTCGCCCGTCTCACATCGGACCACCCCTGGTCCCACACCCAAACGACCAAGACCCACACATGACGATTCAACACTTTCTTCTCGTTCATCTCAGAAACGACAAGCTCGTCACGCACTCCCCTTAACCCTTTCAGGGTTATTGACGTACTAGTACGGCTTACGCCCTGGGGTTATTGACGTACTAGTACGCCTAAATTCTAGCGTCCTCAAATCAAGCAGAAACAGGCTGTTAGGCCTAGATGTGATAGAATGGGTCTGTGCGGTCAGTGTGCGCAGTATAAAAAAAATCCTGCACCACACAGTGCATAATGAGGAAAAAAAAACTCTGACCGTGTTTTTGGTTTAAAACAGCGACTTTGAAGTCTATTTTCGTATGGTATTTATTGATGTATTCTCGTTTTCTTGGTCTCATTTGATAGATTGGAGGATATATTACAGAAATTGAGATGATTTTGATTGGTTTGACAAAGACAAGTACCTTGAAATTGAGCTCAAAGTAGCGAAAATGTTCGATTTTTGACGATGTTCAAGAGTAAACAAATCACACCATGCATCCAATACACATCAACTGGCGAGTCTAATATTCATGCACAAGTGCTCTAATATTATTTATACCATTTTTACAATGACGCAGTTGTATACATAACAGTAAATCTTCTATTTTTTTGTGAGAATAAAAATTCAAAATGAAAAGCAAAAGTAATGTAAGAGGGGCCTGGAAACGTGACTAATGAACAGAGAAGACGTTATTTTAGTGCCAGGAATGTCTGCCTTGTTTATTCTGGACCCTATTTTGAAATTTTCATCGTTTGAAATTTGTGTGAAATTGGCGAAATTGCCATTTTCTGACCACTATTTTGGGTAGTTGTAATAGATAAATAGGCGGTTTCTTGTAATCAATCGATAGAAGAAATGGAGTTCTAGCGAAAAAGCTATAATTTTAGTTGCCTGAAACATTGGAATTTGCCGAAAATAGGGCTCAAAGTTGGCGAAATCGCCGATGCGTAAGTGTCATGGCTGCCGCTAACTTCGCGAAAGCATAATTCCGTTAGTTTTCGATCAAATTTCATAATTTTTGTGGCGTTATGATCGGAAAAAGATTATCTATCATTTCATAAGAAAAAATATTTTTTTTTTTTTTTTTAAATTCTTGGACCCTGAGAACGAGTTTCGGAGACCCCCCTTGGACCCTGAAAGGGTTAAACTCTCTGTTTCAAACTACTCAATGGACAAAGTTTTTTACTCTTCGACCGACTTCTCCTAATACCTATCTTTCAGACCATAGTATTGGTAAGGCTCTGCTATGCCATGTTGGTAAAGACATC
>WNWK01027853.1:0-25919 GCA_009830355.1 Cherax destructor | reverse complement strand
AAAGATGTGTTCTTATTGTTACATACGTTGCGTGTATGTGTCTGGAACAGGAATAAAAGGTTGAGTAAACACTACCAAAACCATTTACAACTTTATTGACTGAACCAGAGCGCACTAAAGATAGTTAAATCGCAAGTTTAATCCCATTCACAAGTCCATTTCATAATGCATCAAATCTCTTCACTCAACCTGCTATGTAAAGAGATACAACACAGTATGAACAACTTGATTCACTGTGCCCGGTAGCACACGAGCGCACTTCTCACAGCTCAGAATGTACTTACATTACACTGCTTTACTGTACTGCACTGCAACCTTTCGCTATGCATTAGTCTCTACATATAACTACTAAGACATCTCACTGCACTCTGCTGTTTCTCACTTCCAGGAACACCATTACTTGCTGACACATGTGTGCCGAGGCACCTTACTTTATCAGGTCTATCTTTTCCTGTGCATAATCCTCAGCCTTTCCTGCATCTATTCGTCTCTCCTGACTCTGACTTAGGCATCCTGTTCATTTTTAGTTACGCTGCTACATTTCCAGCGAAGTCTGCCACCATCTTGGTGTCTACCTCTACCCTGGCGTCTACCTCCACCCTGGCGTCTACCTCCACCCTGGCGTCACTCCACCCTGGCGTCTACTTCCACCCTGGCGTCTACCGCCACCCTGGCGTCTACCGCCACCCTGGCGTCTACCGCCACCCTAGCGTCTACCTCCACCCTGGCGTCTACCGCCACCCAGGCGTCTACAGCCACCCTGGCATCTACCACCACCCTGGCGTCTACAGCCACCCAGGCGTCTACCGCCACCCTGGCGTCTACCGCCGCCCTGGCGTCTACCGCCACCCTGGCGTCTACCGCCACCCTGGCATCGCCGTAGCCCAAAACGGGACAACTGGGATTTACTGCTGAAGAAGTGACAACCTATCACCAAGCTCTCTGGCACCCACTCCTTCCTCTCTCCTCCCACTCCACGCCACCCACTCTGCAACACCTAACACTGCCTCTCTCTCTTCCACTGAACGACACTCACTCCTTCTCTCCCCTCTCCCTCTTCCTTCATCCTTCCTGCTCCAGTATAAAACATCCTGACTTAAGGTACAGCTCATGTACTGCGGGCGCTCCTCTCTGCTCTCTCTAACACAGAATTATGAACAATAATGGAATCATCGCCGCTGGTAAGTCAGCAGTGTTTTTAAAATACGAGAAAAAAGTAGATCTTGGAATGTCTCCCCTGGTTGGCTGTGAAGAGAAGCTGGTATTTCCCCTATATTTCGTCTGCATACAGAGGTGAGTGTTCATCAACTTTCCAAATGTCAAGACAGGTAACTCATTTTTCCTTAAGTAAAGGTTTAAAGCCCTTAAGTAAAGCTCTAAAGCCCTCAAGTAAAGCTCACAGACGAGGAGTTGAGGATACAGATACATGTTTAACACCTTAGTATCTTTATGAAGACGTTTCGCCAACCAGTGTTCTTTGAATTCAGATACAGATATTAAACTGATACAGATACCCAGATGATGCATGTGTATCTAATTCATCAACTAGTCAATATTGTATACCAATGATGTAATGATGAGTTGCCTGCTGGTTTCTCTTCATCTGTGTCAGTGCAGTATCTGCGACCGTCCTAAGAATCTACTGATTCTTTGTTACTGTAAACCCTAGCTGGGGTGGGCCAGCGGATAATTTACTTCAAAGCTAGCCATGTTTAATATACAAATTAGGGTTTAATGTATTCGTGATGTTAGTGTACTGGGTAAATAATGTCTTAATGTTCCTAAACTAACAAAGTGGATATCCAGGTAGAGATGTGTATCTCTCAGTATACATAAACGGGTTGCGTTAAAGAAGCTCTAGTTGGGAAGAGCTCCTCATGTCAGGTGCTTTACCTGACTTAGTTTTAGATCAGACACAAGGATTGCTTAAAAAAAATAAAGTTGAGTGTGTGTTTCTTCACAAGGTTGTCTGTCCATGTTGAAATTTAGGTATATATGCCAAAACGATAGTAGATAGGGTAAAATTTAGAGGTTCCCACCATATTTATATTATTGCACGGATTAGCGGATGTCCAAGTAAATGGAAGTAGGTTTAAATACTGTCATATCTATCTCACTGTTCCATGTACACACGACAATACAAACATTTCAACAGTAACATGGACAGTCTGGCTAACCACTCATACTTTGGTTTTAAACAATTTTTATTTTTAATTCTCCAGATCCAGAGTTTTCTGGAAGTGACAAGTCATATCAACGTCTCATCGTGGCTGTATCTCGTATAACCTCCTCGTAAATTAGACAAGAAAAAATAAGAGATACTTGCTTGTAAAAGTGACTCAGTAAATATGCGTTATGGAGTACTAATGAATATTTGAATAGCACAAGTTGTGTGAAAAAAAGAGCCATTTCCCTCCGAGAATCTCAATTCTCACGAAACTGCTCCTTAAAACGAAAGTAACGCGAGTTCTCCCCATCCTGAACTGGATGGCTTTGTGAACTGACATCCACCAGAGTTACAGAGTTTTACGGACAAGATGAGAAACTCCGAAACAAGTTCTTCAATTGAGTCTCTGTGAGAGCTGCAGGGGCAGGCAGGCCTAATAAACTTCCCAGAGAAGATGTATCTTCTCAGTCTTTATTGATATTACAAAGCCATTTCCTCCAAATGCATGTTCAATACTTGTTTTCCTCTTCAGTAAGCAAGCGACGGGAGAAAAATTAACATGAAAGCTAATGTCTCTTGTTAAGTTTTTAAATACGACTTGTCGCAGACCTGTGATGCGACTTCTGATGGCGGGCATTATAATGTGTAAACAAAGAAAAAAATATGTAAATAACTTAAGTGTGACGACTACCGTCTGGAACACGTCTGACACAGGTTTATCAAAGTCAACACCTGATATACTCCAGATTATCTTATTTACTGTTTAAAGGAGTTTAAACCCTATTAACTACCTGACTGTCTTTGTTACTGTGTGACTGACAGGCTTCCTGCTGCTCTCAGTCAGGTCAGTCTCACAACAGTGATATTTCTACAGATATGAAAGTTTACTGATGATTTTCGGCAAGTTTATCAATTAGTAATCATGGTAGAACTACAGACATTTCCCAGGTCTCTTCCCTTTTGTTTCAGCTGGATATAGCAAGGAATCAATGCTCCTGTTTGGAGAGCATGAAATCACATCTTCAGAGGGTGTCCAGCAAGGGGACCCTCTCGCACCATTTCTCTTCTGTATAGTAGTTAGGGAAATCACAGTCAGACTGACCAGTGAGCTAAACATCTGGTTCCTGGATGATGGCACACTAGCAGGTACAAAGGAGTCCCTTCTAGATGATCTTACACAGGTGATGACACGGGGACAGGAAATGGGTCTCATCCTGAATCCATCCAAATGTGAAATCATCTCAGTCAATCAACAAGTGATAGATGCAGTGATATCAAAACTACCAGGAGCAACAGTCATTGCCTCTACAAATAGTGTCTTGCTTGGAACACCTCTAGGAAGCGATGCCATTGACACAATTCTCAGGAAGAAACTGGAAGAATTGAGGAGAATGGAACAACGAATAGGCAATCTTGACACCAATGATGCCTTGTACCTTCTCACAAAATGCTTGAGTCTGCCCAGGTTGACATATTTCCTAAGATGTGCTCCTTCATATGATAACCCTATACTGCACGAATATGACAGTATCCTGAGGCAGATCTTTACTAAAGTACTTAACCTTACTCTAGAAGATGGGCAGTGGGACCAAGCTACACTCCCAGTCAGACTAGGAGGCATAGGTGTCCGCAAGTCATCTCAGATTGCTCTACCTGCTTTCCTGTCTTCATGCATTGCACCCAGAGGCCTAGTAGCATTAATTCTCCCTGAACATCTTAGGGACACGATTGGAATCCATGACCAAAAGTTCGTTGATGGAGCCAGGATCTGAGATAATCTAACAGGCTCTGAAACCAGGCCTGCTCCCCCCAATAACTACAAACAGTCGCACTGGGATGGCCCAATAGTAGAGAATATAGCCTCAGCAATGCTTCAGAGTGTGTCAGGGAAGGATAGAGCCGGCTTCCTTGCAGTGAGAGCTCCTCATGTAGGGGACTTTCTTTTGGCTGTTCCCAACTCCAGCCTTGGCACACGCCTCGACCCACAGATCATCCGCATTGGTGTTGCCCTTCGACTTGCCGCCCCTTTTCTCGCCGAACACAGGTGTATTTGTGGCAGTGAAGCAGCAGACCGATTCGGGTACCATGGTCTTGTGTGTCGTAAATCTGAGGGAAAGATTGCGAGACATGAAGAGGTTAATAACATTATCAAGAGGAGCCTCACAACAGCCGGATGCCCTCACTAAGTTTCACAATTAATAATAAATTGAATGCACTTATTTACTTTAGGTATCGTAATTAAAAAAAGCTAATGAATGCTAAAAAAAAAAAAGGTCATTCGTGTCAAATTATTTAAGTCTTCATTTCAATACAAGCCTAAATATATCTATCATATTTTCCAGACGAAATCAAGCTGAAAAAATGCTGAAACATAAGACACAAACGTTCATTAATGATCACCCTCGGAAAATTTTGTATATATAAAAAATCACAAATTCATTTTTTAAAGAGGTGGGCTGGTAAGCCAGTGGAAGGCCTCGGTCAAATGACCAAAAGCTCCACCTGCTGGTCATCATATGACTATGACCCGTGTCAGGAAACACTTGTCCTGTTTCCTAACAAACTTTACTTAAGTATCTTGTGTGCGCCCTACCTACCCACCCATCTGTCTACCCTACTACTTTACTCTAATGCCATGTATCCCACTGCCTTTTTTCACTTTCACTGTAGCTACAATTAGAAAAAATGATCTGATATATCAGTTGCCCCTCTATAAACATGCATATTTACCTACCCTCCTACTAGAGCGGTAAGTTTATTTAGGTAAAATTACATTATTTTTTGGATTATTACAATTGCCGCACCTATAAACATGTGTAAATTACCTACGATAATCCAAAACAAAGTGATTTATTTCGACTAGAATCCTAGTGTACAAGTACAGTGTTAGCCTTAACGCCCCTCGTGCAGTCGATGGGTTCCAAACCTAACAAACCAAAGCTACTTGTAGTAGACTTCTGTATCGTTATGAACATCATGTAACAAAAGAACAGCCACGTCTGAAAATGTTGGGCATGTTTTCTAGCACCTGTTGCCTCTGTTCACTAGCAGTAAGTAGGTACCTGGGTAGGTGAAATCCTGGGGAAGAAGATCAAAGGGCCCCCCAGGGGAAATAAGCCATAGTGGCTTTCCTGGGTTATCCTGGGTTACTAACCCTCCTGGTTAATATTCCGAATAGATTCTTCTTACATGTGGGAGGAGCGAAAAGGGACAGGGATAGACGGGGATAGGAAATGAAAGTGAAATCACAAATAAAAGATATGTAGCAGAAAGACTTTTACTCGGACAACGTTTCGCTCTATGTAGACCTCTACACATAGCGAAACGTTGTCTCAATAAGAGTTTGTTCTGGAAATAAATGGTATAAAATACCGACACAATGGAAAAATAAACACATAAGCAGTATAATGTGATCCTTTATTGACAACGTTTCGCCCACGCAGTGGGCTTTATCGAGTCACAGACAGATCTACCTGGTAAATGAGTAACATGAATATATATAGGGTATAGTCAGGTGGAGAATGCTGGGTCAGGTGGAGAAAGCTGCATGTGACAGTCTTAAAAGTAGTGTGATAGTTAAAAACTTTGTGTGACTTAAAGGACCTAGAACTCAAGAATGGAACACTGCAGGTCCTTTAAGTCACACAAAGTTTTTAACTATCACACTACTTTTAAGACTGTCACATGCAGCTTTCTCCACCTGACCCAGCATTCTCCACCGGCCCCCCACTCAGCCTTGAATCCGATGATCCGAGCGGACACAGAGGACTGTGAAAGAAACCACAAGAATTACTCACCACTCTAGTATTAATTTACATAGTAGGCATAAGACCTTTAAAAGAAATGGCGAAACTGTAATAAATAACTTTACCAAAAACCAAGGTAGGACATAGCAGATGTTACTGTTGCTAAATATGAGTGAAGCTCCAAACAAATTAAAGAGTGAAGCTCTTAAACATAAAATAATGAAGATACGAGCAGCCGTGAGGTACTTACAGTGAGATCGGGCGTGGTTAGTCAAGTGATTTTAACCTGTGGCCGGAGCCCAGCATTACACCTCTCACCGGGTGGAAAAGGAAGGGGGGTATAGCAGCAGCTAGACACTCACCCCACCTTAACAAGCAAACTACCATTCAACCATCACTCTACATACCTTCACACTTTCATCACACCTATCTATGGACTTTTCCCTCACAAGCTTGCATCCTGAACGATCACAAGAATAGTAGCACCTAAAGAAAAGCCTATAAACAAATAAAAAAAAACTTGGGCTGAATGGGCTGAATAAAAATGGTTTGTTGGTTTCCGGTAAACTTGAAATATTTGTAGGTTTCCGGTAAACTTGAAATATTTCAAGTTCACCAGAAACCTACAAATAAAAATGATCTCACACACTTCTATTCCAGTCAAGATACTAAGACCAAAAGAGGTATCATCATCGGATTTTTCCTAAGAGCTTACCGAATTTGTAGTCCTGAGTTTCTTGACGAGGAATGTACATACAGTCACCAAACCTTCACTGATTTACATTTTCCTTACTTTTTCATCAAAGATTGCAAGAAAAGAGCTCTTCAGATCATTAATTCTCCACGCGTCAACACCACTCCAAACAAAGTTATAATTCTTCCCAACAGCCAGGTTGCATCCAACATTTCTAAAGTATTTGCACAAGCTAACACTAGAGTCGCCATCGCTTCCAGTACTTCTATAAAGGATCTAACCAGGACAAAATCCAAGCACCTTGAACCAGTCAACGCAGGGGTCTACACTATACCCTGTGGAGGCTGTGACAGAATTTATGTAGGAGAAACAGCAAGAAACCTCGAAACACGCCTCAATGAACACATTAATGCATGTAGTAACGATAACCTGAACAACGCCTGCGTACAACACCGAAATTCCAACAATCATCTCATGAAATTCAAAGACGCCCGACTAGTAATCAAAGAGACTAATTTCCGTAGACGCAAGTTCCTTGAATCAGCACTTATCGCTGTTTCTAACACAAATAAACAAAACAAAGGCAGCTTCACCATCTCTGAAGTCTTAGCAAGAATCCTCATGAAAACAGTGAACCCTACCATCACATAGTCTCTCCTGCTAATTCAACACAAGCACATCGTAGATGTGGAACACTCCTACAGGTCTTCTCTATTCCAACCTCCAGCAGAAATACTTGTCTAACCTATTTTTATACTACCCATGTAATTGTTTTATCACCTTTTACTCATGTGCAAATTGATTGTTCTACCTTATTGTATTACTACTATTACTACGACTTCACTACTACTTCTACCACCACTAGTATTACACCTCACTTGGAGAGTATATATATACCCTCTGTGTCCATGTATCGCTTGTAACGGCTTGAAAAAGCTCCTGGAGAGCGAAACGTTGCAACAATAAAATGTCACATTAGTTGCATTTGTGTCCTTTTACTTAAAATATCTTGTTAGTGGGATGGAATGTGAAGGACCTGCCTAGTATGGGACAACAGGCCTGCTGCAGTGTTCCTCCTTTCTTATGTTCTTATGTTCTTATTATTAGATTATTAGAAATCCTTCCCTAAGATCCGGCCCACAGCAGTCCTAGATATCTATTTACTGTGTAAGGTGTTAAAGAAAGTAGCATTACCTCTCTGGATCGCCAAGCTAAAGACCTAAGGGACTCCAATCCCACTGGCATAAATCAGTACTATGTGTCCAAGTCCCTATACACGTTACATGCTAATCAATCTCCTCTAACAGTCTAATATTTGAAGAAAACAGCTTCCCGTGCCGGGAATCGAACCCGGGCCTCGCGGGTGAGAGCCGCGTATCCTAGCCACTAGACAACACGGGATTGGTCATTCTATAGTTATAGGAATTATTAAGTCAATTATTAAGAGACTATTGCATATCGTTCAAATATAATTGAATATCATATAACTTTTGACCGAAATACTACGTCTTTAGATTGCCAAAATTTATTTAGGTATGTCTTGAAATAAATTTATAATTATTATGATTATATTCTTATTATTTTTATATTCTTATTATTATGTGTATTGAAGGGTGTTTGGCTATACGTAAAAAAAGACAGAGGCAAGGGAAGAAAGTGAGAAGACAGGGAAAGGAAGAAAGGAGAGGTAGAAGTGGGAGAGACAGAGGCGAGAGAATTCGGGAAGCAAAACAGAACTGGATGAAGAACGTGAGAGCTTATATCTAAGCATGTTATCGGAGGAGCTGACTACTGATAACATGTTGAAAACAACGATAAATATACATAGATACACGTCTAGCACAACTCGGTGACGATATCCCTGTCAACACCATCACTGAATTTCATCGTTGTCTCACCTGTGATATACCTGTGACCGGGCTACAACCTATACAGGTGTGACAGAGTGAACAGGCAAAAAGGGGGGGTTGGCCTGTATATCAGAGAGTCACTTATATGTTCAGAACTACTAAATGCCTCAAATGATGTAGTTGAAGTATTAGCAATAAAGGTCGAGAATCAAAACCTGGTCATCGTGGTTGTCTACAAGCCACCGGATGCAACATCCCAACAATTCCAGGAACAGCTTCTGAAAATTAACCACTGCCTGGAAAATCTTCCAGCTCCTGCCCCCAACATCTTGCTACTGGGGGATTTCAACCTAAGGCACCTAAAATGGAGGAACATTGCAAACAATGTGGTAGCAGAGATAACACCAGGAGGCAGCTCAGATGAAAACTCGCACACGCATGAACTTTTAAATCTCTGCACCAAATTCACCTTAAACCAGCAAATAGTAGAGCCCACAAGATTAGAGAATACGCTGGACCTCATCTTCACCAACAATGATGATCTGATAAGAAATGTCATCATATCAAAAACAATATACTCAGATCACAACATAATAGAGGTCCAGACATGCATGCGGGGAGCCCCAGATCAACAAAATGTGATCAGCCGCGAGGAAGCCTTCTCCAAATTCAACTTCAATAACAAAAACATAAGGTGGGACCAAGTAAACCAAGTCCTAAATTATATAAACTGGGAAGATTGCCTAAGCATCACGGATCCTAACCTATGTCTAGAACAAATTAACTCTGTGGCACTTGAGGTTTGCTCAAGGCAAATTATCTTAAGGAAAAGGAGGAGAAGATGCAAACTAGAAAGAGAGAGGCGCTCCCTATACAGGCGAAGGCAAAGAATTACGGAGCGGCTACAGGAGGCCAATATATCTGAAATACGAAGGGAGACACTAGTCAGAGAAATAGCAAACATCGAATTAAAACTAAAGGAATCTTACAGGAATCAAGAAATGCGGGAAGAACAAAAAGCTATAAATGAAATTGAAAGAAACCCAAAGTATTTCTTTTCTTATGCAAAATCAAAGTCGAGAACAACAACCAGTATTGGGCCCCTACTTAAACGGGATGGGTCCTACACAGATGACAGCAAGGAAATGAGTGAGTTACTTAAGTCCCAGTATGACTCAGTTTTTAGCGACCCGCTAACAAGACTGAAAATCGAAGACCTAAATGAATTTTTTATGAGTGCCACAAAACTTTACAGACGCATGCCTATCTGACATCACCCCGACGCCAAATGACTTCGAAAAGGCAATAAATGACATGCCCATGCACTCCACTCCAGGCCCACACTCGTGGAACTCCGTGTTCATCAAGAACTGCAAGAAGCCCCTATCACGTGCTTTTAACATCCTATGGAGAGGGAGCATGGACACTGGGGTCGTCCCGCAGTTACTAAAAACAACAGACATAGCCCCACTCCACAAAGGGGGCAGTAAAACAATAGCAAAGAACTACAGACCAATAGCGCTAACGTCCCATATCATAAAAAATCTTTGAAAGGGTTCTAAGAAGCAAGATTGCCACTTATCTTGATACCCATCAATTGCACAACCCAGGGCAGCATGGGTTTAGAGCAGGCCGCTCCTGTCTGTCCCAACTACTGGACCACTACGACAAGGTCCTGGATGCTCTAGAAGACAAACAGAATGTAGATGTTATATACACAGACTTTGCAAAAGCCTTTGACAAGTGTGACCATGGTGTAATAGCACACAAAATGCGTGATAAAGGAATAACAGGAAAAGTTGGTAGATGGATCTATAATTTCCTAACAAGTAGAACACAAAGAGTAGTAGTCAACAGAGTAAAGTCTGAGGCAGCTACTGTGAAAAGCTCTGTTCCACTAGGCACAGTACTCGCTCCCATCCTGTTCCTCATCCTCATATATGACATAGACAGGGATATAAGCCACAGTGCCGTGTCTTCCTTTGCAGATGACACCCGAATCTGTATGACAGTGTCCACTGTTGAAGACACTGCAAGACTCCAAGCAGACATAAACCAAATCTTTAAATGGGCTGCAGAAAACAATATGAAGTTCAATGATGAGAAATTTCAATTACTCAGATACGGAAAACGTGAAGAAATTAAAATCTTATCGGAGTACAAAACTAATTCCAACCACACAATAGAGCGAAAAACTAATGTCAAAGACCTGGGAGTGATCATGTCAGAGGATCTCACCTTCAAGGACCATAACACCGTAGCAATTACATCTGCTAGAAAAAATGACAGGATGGATAATGAGAACCTTCAAAACCAGGGATGCCAAGCCCATGTTGACACTTTACAGATCGCTTGTTCAATCTAGGCTTGAATATTTCTGCACACTAACTGCACCTTTCAAGGCTGGTGAAATTGCTGACCTTGAAAATGTGCAAAGAACCTTCACGACACGCATAACTGCGATAAGCCACCTCAATTACTGGGAACGCTTGAAGTTCCTAAACCTGTACTCTCTAGAACGCAGGCGGGAGAGATACATTATTATATACACATGGAAAATTCTCGAGGGATTAGTACCAAACTTGCACACGAACATCACTCCCTACGAAAGCAAAAGACTCGGCAGGCGATGTAACATCCCCCCAATGAAGAGCAGGGGTGCTACTAGCACGTTGAGGGACAACACAATAAGTGTCAGGTGCCCAAGATTGTTCAACTGCCTCCCAGCATACATCGGGGGATTACCTAAATCTGAACACCAGATTTCATACGACACAAGCCATCGTAGGTCTTGAAGGCCAAAACCAGCAACAACAAAAGCACTACCCACTCTGATCTTCATCAAAAACGCCATATCCATGGCAAACAAAAACAACAAAACATCTATTAGCCCATACCTCCAACCCACCCCGAAAAAAAATATCAACCACTCCCACAATAAAAGACTTAAATCACTCAATCACGCTCAAATTGAAACGTCAATTGCAAACTCTGGTTACAGGAAGAGGACAGAGGGGGACCCATGGAGTGAGCATCACCCAGGCATCACACATCCCTCCCTACCACCCTCTTTCCTACCTATCTCTACCTCCCACTAGACCTCCATCCCTTCCACCCGTCCATGGCCTTCCCATCCCCTCCCTTGCCTATCCTTCAATCTCCACCGCCCCCTGCTACCCCTCCGCCGCCCCTAGTCAGCTCCTTGATTGGGGAGTGATTGACTCTGCCTCGCTAATGACAAACTGACTCGCTGTTTTGCATTAAAAAATTATCTGACTCGCTGATTCAGCATTAACAAGCACATCACTAGTAATACAATTATCATATATATATATATATATATATATATATATATATATATATATATATATATATATATATATATATATATATATATATATATATATATATATATATATATATATATATATATATATATATATATATAGGAAGGTTGAAAGCAATGATAGGAGTATAACAAGCCGGTGGCCTGAGGGCAGCTGTGGTTAATTAAGGGAGTAAAGTGGACAGTGGTTGGCGGCCCAACACAGGATAGTTCTACCAGAGGTTGTGTCAGCTTCGTTAGGCGAGGTGAGGGGAAGAGAGAGAGAGAGAGAGAGCGAATGAGAGAATCCATTCTGGTTTGGTTTATTAATTGGCACATTCCTGATAATCCCATGGTGATCTGTGGTCCTGCTTTGTCAAGCCGTAACGGCTTGACAAAGCTCCTGAAGAGCGAAACGTCGCCACAATAAAACGTCGCATTAGTCACACTTGTGCACTTTGGCTTCATTTTTGCCAAAATCAAGTAGAAGTCTCTTTTTCCATTGTCAATAGTGAAGTAAATTCTACCTTGTGAATCTGAAGATGTCCTCTCTTGAGCTACTCTACCAGCAGCTGAAGGAAGAACAGAGGGTAGCTAAGCTTGAAATACAGCGACTGACTGAGGAAAACAAGAGGATTCGTAGTAATCCTCCTGTTGAGAATCCTCAAGCCAAGAAAGGAACCTGGACAGTGGCTAGAACGCACGGGACAAAGTTAAGGATCGAGAGGATGGGTGGAGAGGTAGAAAAAACGAAGACCCAGGAGAATGTTGTGGAAACTCGAACCCATTCTCCGTGCTACCCGATGAATGTGAGTCGACTTCTGGGAGCGTCACAACGAACGACACCAAGGAAGGTAAAAACATTGTTGTTGGGGACAGCCAGGTTAGGTACATGGATAGGGCCTTCTGTTTGAATGATAGGAGTAGGAGACAGAGGGTTTGCTTTCCTGGGGCTGGGATGGAGGATATTGTTAGCCGTCTGGACGATATCATGAGAGGTAATGGGAGCAATCCTATTATCTGTCTCAGTGCTGGAGGCAACGATGTTGGCAGACGTAGGAGTGAGGACCTGACTAGCAGGTTTAGGTCAGCAATAGACATAATTAGGAAGAAGGGTGGGAACCCTGTCATATGTGGTATTTTGCAGAGGAGAGGAGTTGGAAATGAATGGCTGTCCAGGGCAATTGGTGTCAATTGCTGGCTGGACAAATACTGTAAGGAAAATGCAGTAACATTCATTGACAACTAGGACCTCTTCTATGGCAGAAATGACATGTATGTCAGGGATGGGGTTCACTTATCCAGGTCTGGGGTGGGGGCACTGGCAACTGCAGGAGCTGTTAGGGCTTTAAACTAGAAATAGTTAGTGGTATGGGTTTTGGAGGGAAAACAGTGAAGTCCCAGTGTAGTAATATTATAAGTTCTAGGAGAACTAGTAATAGGGAGAATAAGGTGGATAGTGGAAAGCTAGTGACACTAGATGAAAAGGATAGTAATAGGTATAGTGGAAAAACAGAAATGAGCAGGAAGGGTAAAGAGAAAGGAGGGTCTTTAAATATATATTACACCAATAGTCGTAGTGCTAGGAATAAGATGGACGAGTTGAGGTTAGTTGCAGGTACGGGTAATATTGATGTTTTAGCAATAACTGAGACTTGGTGTAATATGAAAAATCGGGTCTTGCCTGCCGAATGTCACATTCACATTCAGGCGTGATTTACCGTCCTCCAAACTTAGATAGGGAACAAGGGAGACTACTTTGGGAGGAAATTGTTAAGGCCACAAGGCACGATAACGTAGTAATTCTAGGGGACTTTAACTTTAGTCAGATTGATTGGAATTTCTTGACAGGGAATTTAGAATCTAACGACTTTTTAGAAGTAGTTCAGGATTGCTTTTTGAAGCAGTTTGTAACAGAACCTACAAGGGGAAATAACTTACTTGACTTAGTTCTGGCAAGCAAGGAAACCCTTGTTAATAATTCAGAAATTACAGAGGAACTCGACTCAAGCGACCACAAGTCAATTATCTATAGCATTGAATGGATGTATGATAGTAGGGATAATTCAGTAACGGTCCCAGATTTTCGCTTAGCAGATTATAATGGACTTAGAGAACACTTATCAACTGTGGACTGCGGTAACGAAGAGAGGTATCAATATGACACCACATGATGAAGACAGTAGTGGACACCAACTGGTTGTGGACACCAACTAGTGAAGACAGTAATGAACACTACATGGTGAAGACAGTAGTAGACACTGCTTGGTGAAAACAGTAGTGGACACCACCAGGTGAATACGGCAGTGGACACTCATGGTGAAGACAGTAGTGGACACCACCTGGTGAAGACAGTAGTTGACACAACTTGGTGAAGACAGTAGTGGACACTACTTGGTGAAGTCAGTAGTTAACACCACCTGTTGAAGACAGTAGTGGACAACACCTAGTGAAGACAGAAGTGGATACTACCTGTTGAAGACAGTAGTGGACACAACCTGTTGAAGACAGTAGTGGACACCACCTCGTAAAGACAATAGTGGACACCGCTTGGTGAAGACAGTAGTGGACATCACCTGGTCAATACGGCAGTGGACACCAACTGGTGAAGACAGTAGCGGACACTACCTGGTGAAGACAGTAGTTGACACCCCGTGGTGAAGGCGGTTGATGACACCGCCTGGTGAAGACAGCAGAGGACACTTCCTGGTGAAGACAGTGGTGGACACTTCCTGGTGAAGACAGTAGTGGACAGCACCTGGTGATGACAGTAGTGGACACCAAAAACTGAAGACAGTATTGGACACCACGTGGTGAAGCCAGTAGTGAAAACTACCTGGAGAAGACAGTAGTTGACACCACCTGGCCAAGACAGTAGTGGACACAACCTGGAGGAGACAGTAATTGACAACACCAGCTGGTGAAGTCAGTAGTAGACACAACCTGGTGAAGACAGTAATAGATACAACCTGGTGGAGACAGTAGTGGACACCACCTTGTGACGACAGTAGTGCACACCACCTGGTGAAGACAGAAGTGGACACCCCCTGGTGAAGACAGAAGTGGACATCACCTGGTGAAGACAGTAGTGAACACCACTTGGTTAAGACAGTGGTGTACACTACCTGTTTAAGACAGTAGTGGACACCACCTGGTGAAGACAAGTGGACACCACCTGGTGAAGACAGTGATGGACACTTCCTGATGAAGACACAAGTGGACAGCACCTGGTGATGACAGTAGTGGACACCAAAAACTGAAGACAGTATTGGACACCACGTGGTGAGGACAGTAGTGGACACTACCTAGTGAAGACAGTATTGGACACCACGTGGTGAAGACAGTAGTGGTCACCACTTGGTGAAGTCAATAATGAACACCACGTGGTGAAGACAGTAGTTGACACTGCCTGGTTAAGACAGTATTGGATAGCACCTTGTGAAGACAGTAGTGGACATCACATTGTGAAGACAGTAGTAATCACCACCTGGTGAAGGCAGTAGTGAACACCACCTGGTGAACACAGTAGTAGACACAACCTGGTGGATACAGTGGTGGACACGTCCTTATGAAGACAGTAGTGGACACCACCTAGTGAAGACAGAAGTGGACACCACCTGGTGAAGACAGTAGTGGACACCACCTGGTGAAGAAAGAAGTGCACACCACATGGTGAAGACAGTAGTGGACACAAATTGGTTATGGACACCAACTAGTGAAGACAGTAATGGACACTTCCTGGTGAAGACAGTAGTGAACACCAACAACTGAAGACAGTATTGGACACAACTTGGTGAAGACAGTAGTGGACACTACCTCGTGAAGACAGTAGTGGATACAACCTGGTGAAGACAGTAGTGGACACTACCTCGTTAAGACTGTAGTGGGCACCACCCGGTTAAGGCAGTGGTGGACACTACCTGTTGAAGACAGTAGTGGACATAACCTGGTGAAGAGAGTAGTGGACACCACCTGGTGAATACAGCAGTGGACACACCTTGTGAATACGGCAGTGGACACACCTGGTGAAGACAGTAGTGGACACCACCTGGGGAAGACAGTAGTTGACACCACTTGGTGAAGAGAGTAGTGGACACCACTTGGTGAAGACAGTAGTTAACATCACCTTGTGAAGACAGTAATGGACACCACCTGGTGAAGACAGAAGTGGAAACACCTAGTGAAGACAGTAGTGGACACCACCTGGTTAAGGCAGTGGTGAACACTACCTGTTGAAAACAGTAGTGGACACAACATGGTGAAGACAGTAGTGGAGACCACCTCGTGAAGACAATTGTGGACACCGCTTGATGAAGACAGTAGTGGACACCACCTGGTCAATACGGCAGTGGACACCAACTGGTGAAGACAGTAGCGGACACCACCTGGTGAAGGCGGTTGAGGACACCGCTTTGTGAAGACAGTAGTGGACACCACCTGGTGAAGACAGTGGTGGACACTTCCTGGGGAAGACAGTAGTTGACACCACTTGGTGAAGAGAGTAGTGGACAGCACTTGGTGAAGACAGTAGTTAACATCACCTTGTGAAGACAGTAGTGGACACCACCTGGTGAAGACAAAAGTGGAAACACCTGGTGAAGACAGTAGTGGACACCACCTGGTTAAGGCAGTGGTGAACACTACCTGCTGAAAACAGTAGTGGACACAACATAGTGAAGTCAGTAGTGGAGACCACTTCGTGAAGACAATAGTGGACACCGCTTGGTGAAGACAGTAGTGGACACCACCTGGTCAATACGGCAGTGGACACCAACTGGTGAAGACAGTAGCGGACACCACCTGGTGAAGGCGGTTGAGGACACCGCTTCGTGAAGACAGCAGTGGACACCACCTTGTGAAGACAGTAGTGAATACTACCTGGTGAAGACAGTAGTTGACACCACCTGGTCAAGACAGTAGTGGACACAACCTGGTGGAGACAGTAATGGACAACACCACCTGGTGAAGTCAGTAGTAGACACAACCTGGTGAAGACAGTAATATATACAACCTGGTGGAGACAGTAGTGGACACCACCTGGTGAAGACACTAGTGCACACCACCTGCTGAAGACAGAAGTGGACACCATCTGGTGAAGACAGAAGTGGAAATCCCCTGGTGAAGACAGTAGTGAATACCACTTGGTTAAGACAGTGGTGTACACTACCTGTTGAAGACAGTAGTGGACACAACCTGGTGAAGACAGTAGTGGACACCATCTCGTGAAGACAGTAGTGAACACCGATTTGTGAAGACAGTAGTGGACACCACCTGGTGAAGACAGCAGTGGACACACCTGGTGAATAGAGTAGAGGACACCACGTGCTGAAGACAGTAGTTGACACCACTTGGTGAAGACAGTAGTGGACACCACCTGGTGAAGACAGTAGTTGACACCACCTGGTGAAAACAGTAGTGGACACCACCTGTTGAAGTCAGTAGTTGGCACCACCTCGTGAAGACAGAAGTGGACACTAACTGGTGAAGACAGTAGCGGACACCTCATGGTGATGGCAGTAGACACAACCTGGTGAAGACAGTAGTGGACACGTCCTGGTGAAGCCATTAGCGGACACCACCTGGTGAAGCCAGTAGTTTACACAGCTTGGTGAAGAAAGTAGTGTACACCCCCTGGTGAAGACAAAAATGCACACCACCTGGTGAAGACAGTAGTGGACACCTGGTTAAGGCAATGGTGGACACTATGAGAACCTGTTGAAGACAGTAGTGGACACAACCTGGTGAATACAGTAGAGGACACCACTTGGTGAAGACAGTTGTTGACACCTCCTGTTGAACACAGTAGTGGACACCACCTGGTGAAGTCAGTAGTGAGCACCACCTGGTGAAGACTGTAGTGGACACCAACTTGTGAATACGGAAGTGGACACAACCTGGTGAAGACAGTAGTGGACACCTCCTTGTGAAGTAGCGGACACCAACTGGTGAAGACAAAAGTGGACACAACCTGGTGAAAAGAGTAGTGGACACCACCTTGTGAAGACAGAAGTGGACACCACCTAGTGAAGCCAGTATTGGACACCACCTGGTGAAGACTGTAGTGGACACCATCTGGTGAAAACAATAGTGGACACCACCTGGTGAAGACAAGTGGACACCACCTGGTGAATACAGTGGTGGACACTTCCTGATGAAGACACAAGTGGACAGCACCTGGTGATGACAGTAGTGGACACCAAAAACTGAAGACAGTATTAGACACCTCGTGGTGAGGACAGTAGTGGACACTACCTGGTGAAGACAGTATTGAACACCACGTGGTAAAGACAGTAGTGGTCACCACCTGGTGAAGACAGTAGTGTACACTACATGTGAAGACTCTAGTGGGCACCACCTGGTTAAGGCAGTGATGAACACTACCTGTTGAAGACAGTAGTGGACACCACCTCGTGAAGACAGTAGTGGACACCGCTTCGTGAAGACAGTAGTGGACACCACCTGGTGAATACAGTAGAGGACACCACGTGGTGAAGATTGTAGTGGACACCACTTGGTGAAGACAGTAATGGACACCACCTGGTGAAGTCAGTAGTGGACACCGCTTGTTGAAAACAGTAGTGGACACCACCTGGTGAATACAGTAGATGACACCACGTGGAGAAGACAGTAGTTGACACCACTTGGTGAAGACAGTAATGGACATCAGCTGGTGAAGACAGTAGTGGACACCACCTGGTGAATTCAGTAGTGGGCACCACCTGGTGAAGATTGTAGTGAACACCAACTGGTAAAGACAGTAGCTGACACCACATGGTGAAGACAGAAGTAGACACAACCTGGTGAAGACTATAGTGGACACCTACTGGAGAAGATAGTAGTGGACATCACCTGGTGAAGACAGTAGTGGCCACCACCTGGTGAAGTCAGTAGTGAACACCACCTTTTTAAGACTGTAATGGACAAAAACTGGTGAAGACAGAAGTGTACAACACCCAGTGAAGACAGTAGTGGACACTTCCAGATGAAGCCACAAGTGTACAGCACCTGGTGATGACAGTAGTGGACACTAAAAACTGAAGACAGTATTAGACACCACGTGGTGAGGACAGTAGTGGACACTACCTGGTGAAGACAGTATTGAACACCACGTGGTGAAGACAGTATTGAACACCACGTGGTGAAGACAGTAGTTGACACTACCTGGTTAAGACAGTATTGGATAGCACCTAGTGAAGACGGTAGTGGACATCACATGGTGAAGACAGTAGTAGTCACCACCTGGTGAACACAGTAGTAGACACAAATTGGTGGAGACAGTAGTGGACACCTCCTTATGGAGACAGTATTGTACACCACCTGGCGAAGACAGAAGTGGACACCACCTGGTGAAGACAGTAGTGGACACCACCTGGTGAAGAAAGAAATGGACACCACATGGTGAAGACAGTAGTGGACACCACCTGGTTGTGGACACCAACTAGTGAAGACAGTGGTGGACACTACCTGGTGAAGACAGTAGTGAACACCAACAACTGAAGACAGTACTGGTCACCACTTGGTGAAGACAGTAGTGTACACTACCTGGTGAAGACTGTAGTGGACACACCTGTTGAAGACAGTAGTGGACACCACTTGGTGAAGATAGTAGTGAACACCATTTGGTGAATTCAGTAGTAGACACAACCTGGTGAAGACAGTAATAGATACAACCTGGTGGATACAGTATAGGACATCACCTGGTGAAGACAGTAGTGCACAACACCTTGTAAAGACAGAAATGGACACCACCTGGTGAAGACAGAAGTGGACATCACTTGGCGAAGAGAGTAGTGAACACCACTTGGTTAAGACAGTTGTGTACACTATCTGTTGAAGACAGTAGTGGACACCACCTGGTGAAGACATGTGGACACCACCTGGTGTAGACAGTGGTGGACACTTCCTGATGAAGACACAAGTGGACACCACCTGGTGTAGACAGTGGTGTACACTACCTGTTGAAGACAGTAGTGGACACCACCTGGTGAAGACAAGTGAGCACCACTTGGTTAAGACAGTGGTGTACACTACCTGTTGAAGACAGTAGTGGACAACACCTAGTGAAGACAGTAGTGGACACCACCTGGTGAAGAAAGAAGTGGACACCACATGATGAAGACAGTAGATGACACCAACTGGTGAAGTCAGTAGTGGGCACCACCTGGTGAAGATTGTAGTGGACACCAACTGGTGAAGACAGTAGCTGACACCACATGGTGAAGACAGAAGTAGACACAACCTGGTGAAGACAGTAGTGGACACCACCTGGTGAAGTCAGTAGTGGACACCCTCTGGTGAAGACTGTAGTGGACACTAACTGGATAAGACAGTAGTGGACATCAGCTGGTGAAGACAGTAGTGAAGACCACCTGGTGAAGTCAGTAGTGAACACCACCTTTTTAAGACTGTAATGGACACCAACTGGTGAAGACAGAAGTGTACAACACCTAGTGAAGACAGTAGTGAACACTTCCTGATGAAGACACAAGTGGACAGCACCTGGTGATGACAGTAGTGGACACCAAAAACTGAAGACAGTTTTAGACACCACGTGGTGAGGACAGTAGTGGACACAACCTGGTGAAGACAGTATTGAACACCACGTGGTGAAGACAGTAGTTGACACTACCTGGTTAAGACAGTATTGGATAGCACCTGGTGAAGACAGTAGTGGACATCACATGGTGAAGACAGTAGTAGTCACCACCTGGTGAAGGCAGTAGTGAACACCACCTTGTGAATACAGTAGTAGACACAACCTGGTGGAGACAGTAGTGGACACATCCTTATGAAGACAGTAGTGGACACCACCTGGTGAAGACAGAAGTGGACAAGACCTAGTGAATTCAGTATTGGACACCACCTGGTGAAGAAAGAAGTGGACACCACATGATGAAGACAGTAGATGACGCCAACTGGTTGTGGACACCAACTAGTGAAGACAGTAGTGGACACTACCTGGTTATTGAGGCCCCAGAATGGGCCTCAATGTATATATTTTATGTATATTTCCATTTTCTATAATTTTATATTGCTGATATTCTCGATAATAGCTAAATCGTTAATATCTTGCTTTATATTATTATTTGATCTATTTGACTTATATTTGACATTATTTGACTTAGCTATGTTCATTAGATAGGATGTAACATTATAAATTGTGCTCATGTTTTTAGTAGCAAACTACCGATTATGACACTAGGCTTGTTGCTGGGAGGAGTCACGTGATTCCATCTGAGGTGGGTGGCTGCTGCTCCTTCCTCGATAGCACTACGCAGCTTGACATCGTTGAGACAGCACCTCTCTCCAGTCTCTGCTTGTTTTCTCGCCATTTAGACTCTGTGTGGTAGAGTATGTGTTCGATGGTGAGACGAAACATACTTCTCAGGAATCTGTGTAACTCTGTTCACAGAGGATAGACTAGACAGTGATTTTCTACGTTTTTCTGGGTTGTGTGTCACATTGACACTCTTTGATAACTCAGGTCTCTAGCTACAGCTCCTGACCTAATTCGATAAGGCATATGTGCACCGCCACAGTTTGGGATTGTTTATGCTGAACCTAGCTTCAGTAGAAAGGGAGTTTTGTGACTGTTTTGGAGGATCTATTGACGGTCCCCAGTTAAGGTCGATTTTATATCTCCTGGTTCCTGACGCTGTGTTGCTGTTGCTTGTTATATTGCTGTTCTGCGAATTGGTCATTTTACTGGTAAATCAAGCTGTTCTGATTGTCAGTTTGTTAGAGAAGCTAGCTTATGAGAAGTTGTTCAGTCGGACACTGGTTGAGTCGAGTTTTAGAGTTACGTGGAGCTCACTCATACACATATATTCGTATTTGCATATATCCGTATTATTGTAATTACTGACATTGTACCTGATGGTACTTCAGAGTCATTTAGATATATGTGCCCTCAGCACAGCCTTATGTTATATGAGAGCAGTGTAGGAGCTAACCTCCTAAATAACCTCCTAATGTATTACTTAAAGAACATTCTGATCATATGTACATATATTTACTTTGAAACCCTAGACACTAACTTTGTTAATAAACATATTAAATTTTATACTTTGGTTAGTACCCTATCAGTTGTAATCCTCATGAGGACTATTGAAAATGTTGGATAACTGGACTAGGATACTGTAGCCCAGTAACAGGCTGGATACTAGAAGGGCTATCCTTTCTAGTGTTCACTGGAGATGTCTATTACTAATAGATATCGTGCCATTTTGAAACACTGGTGAAGGCAGTAGTGAACACCAACAACTGAAGACAGTATTGGACATCACTTGGTGAAGACAGTAGTGTACACTACCTGGTGAAGACTGTAGTGGGCACCACCTGGTTAAGGCAGTGGTGGACACTACCTGTTGAAGACAGTAGTGGACACAACCTGTTGAAAACAGTAGTGGACACCGCTTGGTGAAAACAGTAGTGGACACCACCAGGTGAATACGGCAGTGAAAACTCCTGGTGAAGACAATAGTGGACACCACCTGGTGAAAACAGTAGTTGACACCACTTGGTGAAGACAGTAGTGGACACCACTCGGTGAAGACAGTAGTTAACACCACCTGTTGCAGACAGTAGTGGACAACACCTAGTGAAGACAGAAGTCTTCAGCAGGAGGTGTGCACTAGTGTCTTCACCAGGTGGTGTCCACTACTGTCTCCACCAGGTTGTATATATTACTGTCTTCAGGTTGTGTCTACTACTGACTTCACCAGGTGGTGTTGTCCATTACTGTCTCCACCTGGTTGTGTCCACTACTGTCATGACCAGGTGGTGTCAACTACTGTCTTCACCAGGTAGTATTCACTACTGTCTTCACCAGGTGGTGTCCACTACTGTCTTCACGAAGCGGTGTCCTCAACCGCCTTCACCAGGTGGTGTCCGCTACTGTCTTCACCAGTTGGTGTCCACTGCCGTATTGACCAGGTGGTGTCCACTACTGTCTTCACCAAGCGGTGTCCACTATTGTCTTCACGAAGTGGTCTCCACTACTGACTTCACCATGTTGTGTCCACTACTGTTTTCAGCAGGTAGTATTCACCACTGCCTTCACCAGGAGGTATCCACTACTGTCTTTACAAGGTGATGTTAACTACTGTCTTCACCAAGTGGTGTCAACTACTGTCTTCCCCAGGAAGTGTCCACCACAGTCTTCACCAGGTGGTGTCCACTACTGTCTTCACCAAGCGGTGTCCTCAACCGCCTTCACCAGGTGGTGTCCGCTACTGTCTTCACCAGTTGGTGTCCACTGCCGTATTGACCAGGTGGTGTCCACTACTGTCTTCACCAAGCGGTGTCCACAAATGTCTTCACGAGGTGGGCTCCACTACTGTCTTCACCATGTTGTGTCCACTACTGTTTTCAACAGGTAGTGTTCACCACTGCCTTAACCAGGTGGTGTCCACTACTGTCTTCACCAGGTGTTTCCACTTCTGTCTTCACCAGGTGGTGTCCATTACTGTCTTCACAAGGTGATGTTAACTACTGTCTTCACCAAGTGGTGTCCACTACTCTCTTCACCAAGTGGTGTCAACTACTGTCTTCCCCAGGTGGTGTCCACTACTGTCTTCACCAGGTGTGTCCACTGAAGTATTCACAAGGTGTGTCCACTGCCGTATTCACCAGGTGGTGTCCACTACTCTCTTCAACAGGTAGTGTCCACCACTGCCTTAACCAGGTGGTGCCCACTACAGTCTTCACGAGGTAGTGTCCACTACTGTCTTCACCAGGTTGTGTCCACTACTGTCTTCAACAGGTAGTGTCCACCACTGCCTTAACCAGGTGGTATCCACTACAGTCTTCACCAGGTAGTGTACACTACTGTCTTCACCAAGTTGTGTCCAATACTGTCTTCAGTTGTTGGTGTTCACTACTGTCTTCACCAGGAAGTGTCCATTACTGTCTTCACTAGTTGGTGTCCATAACCAGTTGGTGTCCACTACTGTCTTCACCATGAGGTGTGCACTTCTTTCTTCACCAGGTGGTGTCCACTACTGTCTTCACGAGGTGGTGTCCACTTCTGTCTTCACCAGGTGGTGTCCACTACTGTCTTCATAAGGACGTGTCCACCACTGTATCCACCAGGTTGTGTCTACTACTGTGTTCACCAGGTGGTGTTCACTACTGCCTTCACCAGGTGGTGATTACTACTGTCTTCACCATGTGATGTCCACTACTGTCTTCACCATGTGATGTCCACTACTGTCTTCACCAGGTGCTATCCAATACTGTCTTAACCAGGTAGTGCCAACTACTGTCTTCACGTGGTTTTCAATACTGTCTTCACTAGGTAGTGTCCACTACTGTCATCACCAGGTGCTGTCCACTTGTGTCTTCATCAGGAAGTGTCCATCACTGTCTTCACCAGGTGGTGTCCACTTGTCTTCACCAGGTGGTGTCCACTAATGTCTTCACCAGGTTGTGTCTACTACTGACTTCACCAGCTGGTGTTGTCCATTACTGTCTCCTCCAGGTTGTGTCCACTACTGTCTTGGCCAGGTGGTGTCAACTACTGTCTTCTCCAGGTAGTTTTCACTACTGTCTTCACCACGTGGTGTCCAATACTGTCTTCACTAGGTAGTGTCCACTACTGTCCTCACCACGTGGTGTCCAATACTGTCTTCAGTTTTTTGTGTCCACTACTGTCATCATAAGGTGCTGTCCACTTGTGTCTTCATCAGGAAGTGTCCATCACTGTCGTCACAAGGTGGTGTCCACTACTGTCTCCACCAGGTTGTATCTATTACTGTCTTCACCAGGTTGTGTCTACTACTGACTTCACCAGCTGGTGTTGTCCATTACTGTCTCCTCCAGGTTGTGTCCACTACTGTCTTGGCCAGGTGGTGTCAACTACTGTCTTCTCCAGGTAGTTTTCACTACTGGCTTCACCACGTGGTGTCCAATACTGTCTTCAGTTTTTGGTGTCCACTACTGTCATCACCAGGTGCTGTCCACTACTGTCTTCACCAGGAAGTGTCCACCACTGTCTTCACCAGGAGGTGTCCTCTACTGTCTTCACCAGGCGGTGTCATCAACCGCCTTCACCAGGGGGTGTCAACTACTGTCTTCACCAGGTGGTGTCCACTACTGTCTTTACAAGGTGATGTTAACTACTGTCTTCACTAAGTGGTGTCCACTACTCTCTTCACCAAGTGGTGTCAACTACTGTCTTTTTGACTTTTTGACTGCCGTATTGACCAGGTGATGTCCACTACTGTCTTCACCAAGCGGTGTCCACTATTGTCTTCACGAGGTGGTGTCCACTACTGTCTTCAACAGGTTGTGTCCACTACTGTCTTCAACAGGTAGTATCCACCACTGCCTTAACCAGGTGGTGTCCACTACTGTCTTCACCAGGTGCTGTCCACTTCTGTCTTCACTTGGTGTTGTCCACTACTGTCTTCAACAGGTGGTGTTAACTACTGACTTCACCAAGTGGTGTTCACTACTGTCTTCACCAAGTGGTGTCAACTACTGCCTTCACCAGGTGGTGTCCACTACTGTCTTCACCATGAGTGTCCACTGCCGTATTCACCTGGTGGTGTCCACTAATGTTTTCACCAAGCAGTGTCCACTACTGTCTTCACAAGGTTGTTTCCACAACTGTACTCACCTAATTGTACTCACCTAATTGTACTCACCTAATTGTGGTTGCAGGGGTCGAGACTCAGCTCCTGGCCCCGCCTCTTTGCTGTCCGCTACTGGGTCTCTGCACTCCGTGCTCCATGAGCTTTATCATATCTTCTCTTAAAACTATGTATGGTTCCTGCCTCCACTATATCTTTCTCTAGACTATTCCACTTCCTGACTACTCTGTGGCTGAAGAAATGCTTCCTAACATCCCTTTGACTCATCTGAGTCTTCAGCTTCCAGTTGTGTCCCCTTGTTTCTGTGTTCCCTCCCTGTCAAATATAAGTCAAATAGATCAAATAATAATATAAAGCAAGATATTAACGATTTAGCTATTATCGAGAATATCAGCAATATAAAATTATAGAAAATGGAAATATACATAAAATATATACATTGAGGCCCATTCTGGGGCCGCAATAACCAGGTAGTGTCCACTACTGTCTTCACTAGTTGGTGTCCACAACCAGTTGTTGTCATCTACTGTCTTCATCATGTG